>AWOL01S0004188.1:0-10626 GCA_000715115.1 Nicotiana otophora
CATGCGAATGATATGAATCAAATAATATATGCATGCATGCCTCCACATAAGTCTAGAATGTCTACGCATGATAAAAACTCATTTTTCCTCCACTGAAACCTCCTAGACGTCTAAATATCACTATGAATATACGGTCTGATATAGCATGGGTAATCATGTAACTCTAGAGGTATGGATCCAATCTATGCGCCCGAGCATTATAGCTCATAATCAATTATCAATATCTCATAAATCAGTCATTAAGTTGTATGGAGTGTATCATCGTGCCATAACCATAATAATGATAGGAAATTACCCATCGTGCCAACCTTAGTCCATGACAGAGTACCATATATAGGGATGTATGTATATGAACAATAGTTAAGCATGTATGATTCATATGGATAGAGAAATTACTATATATGTAGGTGTGTATACATGTGTACGAGTATGATTATAGCTGCAACATGTAATCCAATATTCTAAATAGCCCTTCATGTCCAGACAAAATATCAAAAGCCTAGACATGATCTCTAGCATGATTAAAGTTGATCAAGTAGTCATACAAATAAATAAGACATAGATCAAGAGGAAACATTTCTCAAATAAGGTATATAGAAGCTTAAAATCTACGCCAAACATGGTAAAACCGTAGCGCCTGTATATATGCTCACCACCTTGCATATACGTCACACTTAAATACGTAGTACTTTGTGTATAAGTTCATTTTATGAAAGGTTTCCTCTAATCAAGGTTAGCCAGGATACTTACCTTATCCGAAATAAAAGGCGTCAACCTTCCCAAATGCCCTTTCCTCTAACTTAGGCATCCAAATGCTCAAAATCTATCCAAATAATACTCAATACAATCAATTAATGTCATAAAAATCAATTCCAAACTTTAAAGCTTCAATATTTAATAGAATCTAAAAAGTCAACAAAAGTCATCCTGAGCCTACATGGTCAAAATTCGAGTCGAAGATCGGATCCTATCAGCCCATAGCATCACGAGTCTAAATATATGACTAGTTACCAAATTTGAGTTCAAACCCTCAAATCTCACTTTCTTAAGTTTTAGATAAAAATCTCGAGTTTCATTCTTTGATTCCATATTTTAGGTGTAAAAATCAATGGGGAATCAATGTTTATGGATGAATCCAAGTAAGAATTATTCACCCTCAAGATTGGGGTGGAATCTCTCTTCAAAATTGCCTCTTCCATTTTCAACACCTAAAATGGTGAAAATGAGCTAAATCCCAATATCTTGAAATAAATATACCCCAGAGCCGAAAATGCACATCGCGATCGTGACGCGTGCCTCACTTGTTCACGAAGTACACCCATATGCACACTCAACCACGACCCCCAGAACGTGTTCGCGAAGAACAAACCCTTGGACTCCAAAACTCGTTCTACGCGATCGCGACGCTAAGCCACATGATTGTGATTCATTCTTGACATGAGATATCAGCTTCTCCAACAAGTCCATTAATAATCCGAAACCATTTCGAAACTCACCCCAGCCCCCTGGGACCTCTTCAAATAATTCGGACAAGTCTTTATACCCTCCACAAACAAAATCTCAAAACACAAATAATAACATCAAAACTAATAATCGAGGATCGAATAAAATCATGAAACTCTCTTAAATTCATAAATTTTAACTTCTTAAAGACTCGCCTGAACCACACCCGCGTCCTTTGGGTGCTTAATTGAATATTCATACTAATCAAAATAACCATAGGAACCTATTAGAGCCTTCAAAAAACCCATCCGAGGTCGTTAACAAAGCATATTGACTTTGGTCAACTCTTCCGGCTTAAAGCTTCAAAATAAGAACAAAGTGTGCCAAAATACTTTTGAACTTCTCGGGACCTGGAGCACCCGTACCCGCAAGTCATAAAACATCAAATGAATTTATGGGGAGTTTTGAAAAATTAAATCCTAGAACTCAAAATGACCTATCGATTCGTTACGCATCATCGTCCTCTGAGTTACAAATTTCGTTTGATAATAATATTAACGGTGTTTTGCCATACAATTTTTCAGTGGAAGCAATATCTAGAATCTCAGTTATACCGGATCAAGAAGTTCAACTTTTATCCGTTATTATTGATGTCGCTGCCTCCTTGTCCGATGAAGCCTCAAGTGATGGTTCCTCTACGAAGGGCGTCATTTAAGAAGTTTGAAATGGTAGGATAAGTGATAGAACTAGATAGTCAGTTGAAAAAAGAGGATATTGGGCTAAATATGATATTAAGTTTGAGTTGGACTAATAAGGCTAAATATTTTATTTTATTAGCCTAGTTGCGTATTGTCACACACCTGGACAGGATGCATCATTAAGATTACTTGTAAAGTCCTTGTGGTCTGAGCCCAAAACAATGTACTTTAGTTGTATTTTGGTTCCCCGAACGGACATTAAATTTTGATCAGTTCTAAGTCTCCAAAGTATAATATAAATTTGTTTGACTTTATCTTTTATCTAAACCCCTCATTCTTTTAGAGTGTATTTTATGTTTGCCAACTTTAAGTTCAGTTTATGGAACAATGAAGATGCTTTGGAAATATTTTTTTCCAAGCGATTGTGTTCGCATGAAAGTACAATATAATTTGAATAAGTTCCAATCCGTTTCAGGTTTTTTTTCTTTTCAAAAGCTTTATTTCCTATTACAGGGGGAAGGAGGACAAGAGGCAGAATTGACTTACACCTATTATGACGGAAACGTCAACCAACCCTTGGATGAGGTCTCTTTCGAGCACTTTACAATTGAGAATAAGAGTGCACTAATGAAATTGCAATTGTTAATTGGAACCGAAAGAATTGTCAAGTGCAGTTTGAAGGAGTCCAACCTATAGGCGTATAAATTTTATTGGATTAAATCTAATAAAATAACTTGGACTATATTTTAAATTCAAAGTATATTAGTCCAAATAAATATTATGGGCAAATTTAATTGGATTAATTATATATGTTTGATATATAAGGCCAAATCCGTTTGGCTAGCCCATTTAATTGGACTACAAATGTGAGCCTACTTTATTAAGTCCGAGAAGTCATCTTCTAGAGGTCCAGTTTGGTGCCACATGTCAAATGACGTGGCACGCCAAGTCAAACAGAAGAGCCAGTAGGACCATGCCACATATCAAAATGACAATGTATGTCAAGTCAAATTAAAAGGCCAATAAAACTGCGCCACATGTGCAAGTGACATGTTTTGGCCAATCAAATGCAGCCTTGTCATCCTTCAATCTGTCTGGTCGGAAAGAGTTTGTTCTCATCATAACACTTCCCTCTCACAACTTGATAGCATCAAGGACAAGGACAGAGTTGTGGAAGCTCCAAGGCCATTTACAAGATCTCAAGCTAAACAGTTGCAGACTAAGGTTGCTAGACTTCAATGGCAAATAAAGAAGCTTTTAATTGTAGAGGAAGAGCTCAAGCCCAAAGTAGATGAATTATCCAAGTTTTAAAATTATTCGGTGATCCAAATTAAAGTTCAAGAGGAGGAAGATTGGGCTACCAAATCAGTCCTTGAAGCCCACCAAATGGGCTCAAAATGAGCTTAAAAGAGGTCCAAAAGGGGGTGTTTCAAAAGGAGCCCAATTGGAGTCCAAACCAATGGCCCAAACTAGTAGTTTTAAGGTCTAAATCTGCCCCAAAGGGATTTGGCTGCCACCCCACCTAATTTTAATGACTTTTCTTACTCCTTAGCAACCATCCTACCTAATTGTAATGACTTTTTGATGCCTTAGCAGCCACCCTACCTAATGTTAAGGACTTTTTATGTCTTAGTACTTCTATAAATAAGGAGTTCTTCTCATTCATTGAGACACTTCATTATTGATTAAGTATATCATACTTTGAGAGTTCTTTTGAACCTTTGTTACTTGTCCTTTAAGATTTGTCTTTCAACCTTTACTAGTTCATAGTTCAAGGTAGTAAGATTACTTCTCTATTGTGATATCTTTGATTCCTTTGTGGTATTCTTAGAAGGCGATTAATACTAGTTATTAATTGTTATCTCAATTTACTCGTAAAGTGGTCAAGATCCGAATCTATTGTTTTGATTTTTCTTTAAGTAAAGGCATTTGATTTCTTCAATAAATCAAGACGTTGTTTCTTTGATCTTGTCAAGGCTATAGAACTTGCGTTCTTGGAAGTTCTTGGAATTCTTTCCTTGAATTTTTTCATATCTTTTATTTTCTACCCTTTAGTTCTAGTTGTTTAATTCCTTATTGTTATTGCTTCCGCATTTACTTTTCAAACTCTTACTCTGGTTTAGATTCTCGACCTAGTCGTTATCACAACTATAAATAGGGATCTTTATAACTCAGAAAAGACACCAGAAGTTATAACAAGAAGTAAGAGAGAACTCGTAGATCAAACGCCGTACATTTCTGTACAAGTTTCAAGCTTCGAGCAATCAAGTTCAAGTTCAAGAAATCAAGTACAAGCTCAAGAACGAAAAACAATTCAAGGTTCAAGAAGTACGAGTTCAAATTGAAATTCGTGCTAGTTGAATTCAAGATCATGGTTCGTGGCAACAAATATAGATTCAAGATCAAGCTCAAAGGAAATTGAATTTATTTACTATTGGAACGAAGAATCAGAGAAATCATAGAGATTGTAACACTCAAATTATTTGAAATAAAATACTATGATTGTTGCAATATTTTTCGGTCTCGAGTATTTTCTGGATGCCAATTTTATTGTCTATAAATTCTGGCATGCCTAGTGGGACAATCTCTACCTCTCATCTCAAATCACCAAAGTTCAAGAACATCGAAATGGCTTCAAAGAAAGTTAACTCTAGATCAATTTTCACCAAGACTGCTAATTCCAGGTTTTATGCTGATATGGAAAGCATCCTCGATGTTACCTTTGGAAGCTTCAGACCAACTACGAGGAGCAAAGCAAGCTCTTTAGGACAACATGCACTCCAAATGTCATCTGTATCAACCCATGTTTTCTGATCTTCATCCTCAAAAGGAGCAAGAGCTTCTATAAACGTACCCGAAGGAGGAAGCGATGTTGCTGAAAAGATTAAGAAAATTCTTGCTCTGCTTGACTCTCCGGATCCAAGAACTCTGATGTGAAGGAAGATGATGATGTTTCAAGTGATGTATCCTCCCCATTTACACCGCATAGCGTGATTCAATCGAGGATCAATCTATGTGACAATCTATGCTACTCTCCATTATCCACAACAATAATGCAAGCAATGGTAACGAACACTTCATTCGTGGAGGAGCAACTAGCAAAGTTGACAGAAGCAATTGCTAGCTTGACCAAGTGCTTGCAAAATCAAGATGCTATAGTTGATAAGCTAATAGATAGGGTGGGAATCTTGATAGAAGAAGAATCCACCCATGCACCTAGCAGGCTCCCAGAAGTTCCAGAGAGTGATTCTCTCCCAAGACAAGTAGCATCTGCCAAGGCTATCCCTGTCTCATCTGAAAGGATGATTCCAATCGATCAACTAAAGGAGTTTATTGAAGGGACTATCAAAAATAAGTATAAAGTTGTTTCCAAGTCCTCCCTTACATACGCAAAGCCGTACACTGCAAGGATCGCAACCTCCAAAGTTACAATAGTTTGATGGTAAAGGAAATCCAAAGCAACATGTGAAGCACTTCGTTGAGACATGCAATAATGCTGGGACTTATGGAGATTACCTCGTCAAGCAATTTGGCCGCTCGCTAAAAGGAAATGATTTTGATTGGTATACATACCTTGAGGCGGGATCTATTGATAGTTGGGATCAACTAGAGCAAGAGTTCCTCCATCACTTTTATAGAACAAGTCGCACTATGAGCATGATAGAACTTACAAATACTCGTTAACGGAAGGGTGAACCAGTTATCGATTTTATCAATCGTTGAAGGAATGCAAGCCTCAACTGCAAAGACAGTCTTAGTGAAGCTTCTGGTATAGAGATGTGCATCCAAGGCATGCATTGGGGACTGTGCTACATCTTGCACGGTATCAAGCCTAACACATTTTAAGAACTTGCGACTTGTGCCCATGACCTGGAGTTGAGCATGGCCTCCGCTGGAAATGAAAGGCTCCCTATCTATGAGCCTCGCAAAGGGAACAACAAGCAAGAAGTCAGGAAATGGACCAAGGTTTTACCTAAGTCCAAAAGCAAAGAAGCTATGAATGTCAACACATCACCTGTGAAATTCACAATGAAGGTGAGCAAGAAGCAGAGTATGAAATCCACTTCTTTTCAAGATAAGACAAGTGGAAAGTTGACTCTAAGAGCAATGCAAGATAAGGATTACCCATTTATGGATTCTGATGTGCCAACAAATTTTGAAGAACTCCTCGAGTTAAAGCTCATTGAGCTTCCAGAGATGAGGCGGCCAAATAAAGCTGGGAAAATTGATGACCCAAATTACTACAGATATCATCGACTTGTGAGTCATCCTCTTGAGAAGTGCTTTGTCTTTAAGGACAAAGTTATGGACTTGGACCGTGAAAATAAGATCATGATTGAATATGAGAAGACAAGTGCGAACCAAGTCTCTATAACCTTTGGCTCATTCAGTCTAGATGAGCTATGCAGTTTAAAAGAAATCAAAGATGAAGAATTACTGGAGAATAACAAAGACAAAGTAAATCGGCCTGATAATGATGAAGGTTGGACGTTGGTGACTCGTCGTAGGCGCAACAAAAGGAGCTCACGAAAAGAATCAATAAAAAACCAACAAGGAAAATGATGGTAAAAAGACCAAGGAAACAGAATCCAGTTAAGCATTTGAAAAAGGCAAAAGTGGAAGTGCACCACCCTCAAGAAGTTAATGATTGTGAGAAAATAGTTACGATCACGAACGGCAATCTTCTTCTAGATGACACTCTTCATAACCGCCCATTATACCTTGTTGGCTATATGTGCGATGAAAGAGTAAATCGAATTTTGGTTGATGGAGGGTCCTCAGTGAAATCTTGCCGATTCGCACTGTGAAAGAACTTGGAATTCCCATGAATGAACTCTTGGAAAGTTGTGTGATGATTCAAGGATTCAACCAAGGGGGGGCAAAGAGCCATAGGTGCGATCAGGATGGGAATCACCGTTGAAGATATGCAATCAAGTGCATGGCTGCATGTAATCGATGCAAAGACTTCATAAAACATCTTGCTTGGAAGGCCTTGGATACATGAGAATAAAGTGGTTCCATCTACCTACCATCAATGTTTGAAGTACTACGAGGGTGAAGTCAAGAAAAAGATAGTTAGTGATGGCAAGCCATTCACTGAGGCCGAGTCACACTTTGCCGATGCAAAGTTCTACTTGAAGAACCGCATTGTGAAGGAGTTAAAAGTTGATGATGTCATAAATGGCAAGAAGGACGAGTCCATGACTGAAAGAGCTGAGGTGGTTTCCAACAAAACCAAAGTTGTTGCTAAGGAGGTATACCCTAACTCAAATAAATCTCATGGAGGGAACATTGTGTCTTATGGCGAGAAAGTAACTCTTGCGCTCATCTATGTCCCTAAAAGATGAAAGAGGATAGCGAATCACCCAATCTCCAAACAAATATGCTAAGGCGGTTTACTCTTCCGATCAAACGAATTGAGGCAATAAATTTCCCTCAATGCTACTTGCAGGGATTGTGGCCTAAAATCATACGCATAATGTGGCACTCCCTACGAAGCGTAAAGATAAATGCTTTGATCCTAATGCTTACAGGCTATTTGCAAATGCTGGATATAATCCCAATGAGCCTTCAAAATTAGAGAACCTCCTATCAGAAGCTTCTACAAGGAAACCGCATGAAGGTCTGGGATACAAGAAATCTTTGCTAGTTCGCATCTTTATAAGAAGGGCAAGCAACACTCATATCACTGTAGAAGATAAATCTGCCACTTCTAACAGGCCTTCCGTCTTTGATTGACTTGGAAAATTGACTGTGAGAGCTTCCATATTTGAGAGATTAGGTCCATTAAAGAAGGGGAACAAGTTCCGGAGAAATTATCAAAATACAAGGATACCCGTTTCTCCTAGAATCCAGAAGATATCTAAGGATTTCCAAAGTCCGATTCCTTCTAGGATGAGGCGGCAAACAAAACTTGTGGTTTCATGTGAAGAGGTATTGAAGGTGAAGCTATATACTGTGGTTTACACCAAGAAACATGATGAAGATGAATAAAGCATGTGCTCTTCTTATCACGTCACTGTAGAAGGCGAGCAATATGTTTCATCTTCAACGAAGGCTGACGAGAAATTGGAGGATATTTCTTGGTGTTACCGCATATCTTTCAATGATGGGGACCCTCAAGAACATAAAGATGCGAAAGATGCTCCCCTTGAACTTAAAGAAAGGGTGAAGACAACGGTGGATTCCTTAAAAGAAGTTAACCTTGGCACAAATGAAGAACTAATGCCCACTGACCTAAGTGCTTTACTAGTAGTCGATGAAGAAAGCACTTCTGTCGAGTTACTTAAGGAGTTCAAGGATATATTTGCTTAGAGTTATAAAGCGATGCCTGGCTTGGACCCTAAAGTAACAGTCCATCACCTTACAGTCAAGAATGTCGCTCGTCCTATTAAGCAAGCTCAAAGGCGCTTTAAGCCGGACTTGGTTCCCCTGATTGAAACCGAAGTTAACAAACTCATCGAAGCTGGCTTTATTCATGAAGTTAAATACCCAACATGGCTTTCAAGTATTATCCCTGTGAGAAAGAAAAATAGCCAGATTCGAGTGCGTGTTGACTTCAGGGATCTCAACAATGCGTGTCCCATAGATGAATTCTCGCTTCCTATTCCAGAGCCGATGATCGATGCTACTACTGAGTACGGGGCAATATCAGTTATTGATGGTTTATTGGGCTACAACCAAATTTGTATGGCACCAAGAGATGAAGAGCTTACTGTATTCCGCACACCCAAGGGTATTTATTGCTACAAGGTAATGCCTTTTGGCTTGAAGAACGCTAGTTCAACTTATCAAAGGGCTATGCGGAATATTTTTGACGACCTTCTCCATAAAAATTTTGAATTCTATGTGGACAACTTGGTGGTAAAATCAAGAAAGAGAGGCGGCCACTTGAAAGACTTGATAATGGTGTTTGAGTTGCTCTGGAGGTACCAACTTAGGATGAATCCATTGAAATGCGTCTTTGGAGTTACTTCCAGAAAGTTCCTTGGTTTCATTGTCTGGCATCGAGGAATTGAAATTGATCAAGCCAAAGTAGGTGCAATTTTAAAAATGCCTGAGCCTCAGGATATTCATGAATTGAAAAGTCTGCAAGGAAAGCTAGCATACCTTAGGAGATTCATCTCAAACCTAGCTGGGAGGTGCTAACCATTCAGTCGTCTCATGAAAAAAGGTGTTCCTTTCAAGTGGGACCAAGCCTATAGCAATGACTTTGAAAGTATTAAAACTTACTTGATGAAACATCCAATTTTGGAAGCCCCTATACCTGGAAAGTCGTTGATACTATACATTTCGGCACAAGAAAGGTCTGCTGGAGCGTTGTTGGCCCAAGAAAACAGTGAAGGGAAAGAAAACTCCTTTTACTACTTGAGCTGGATGATGACACCAAATGAGCTGAATTATTCGCCAATCGAAAATTTATGTTTGGCGCTAGTCTTCTTAATCCAAAAGTTAAAGCACTACTTTCAAGCTCATGTCATTCGTCTTATTTCTAGTGCAAATCCCATCAAGTTCGTGATGTCAAAACCTATCCTTAGTGATCGACTAGAAAGGTGGTACCTCCAGTTTCAATAATTTGAAATTGTGTACATCCCTCAAACGTCTATAAAAGGACAAGCATTAGCGGACTTCTTGGCAGACCACCCTATACCAGATGATTGAGAGCTAACTGAAAAACTACCTGATAAGGAAGCAATGTTCATTGAAGTTCAACCTCCATGGAAGATATACTTTGATGGTGCTGCACATCGCAGATAAGCTGGTGCTGGCGTAGTATTTGTTACTTCTCAAGGTGAGGTTCTGCCGTACTCTTTTACGTTGACTCAACTCTGCTCCAATGAAGTTGTTGAGTATCAAGAATTAATACCCTGACTTGAAATAGCTCTCGAAATGAATGAGTTGCAATTGCAAGTCTTTGGTGACTCTCAGTTAGTGATCAGCCAGCTTTTAGGTAGTTACGAGGTCAAGAAACATGAACTACGCCCACGTTATGATTATACTAAAATATTAATGGGGTGGGTTGGTGACGTAACTATTCAACATGTGCCTAGGAAAGAAAAAACGAAGGTTGATGCTTTAGTTGCCTTAGCTTTATCGTTAACCCTACCTGATCAAGCGCAAGTTACTATCTACCAAAAATGGGTAGTACCGCCACCAAATGAGGGTGTAAATGAAGAAAATGAACTTGAGCATCTTGTCGTTGTNGAAGTTGTTGAGTATCAAGAATTAATACCCTGACTTGAAATAGCTCTCGAAATGAATGAGTTGCAATTGCAAGTCTTTGGTGACTCTCAGTTAGTGATCAGCCAGCTTTTAGGTAGTTACGAGGTCAAGAAACATGAACTACGCCCACGTTATGATTATACTAAAATATTAATGGGGTGGGTTGGTGACGTAACTATTCAACATGTGCCTAGGAAAGAAAAAACGAAGGTTGATGCTTTAGTTGCCTTAGCTTTATCGTTAACCCTACCTGATCAAGCGC
>AWOL01S0004189.1:0-23029 GCA_000715115.1 Nicotiana otophora
TACACATTTTATTGGGATGATTTATGATGATCGGGATTATAAGCAGTCTGGCAAGACAGAGATAGTTGTTAGAACCATAGGGCCAGAACCAAAGGTATGACATTCCCTAGTAGCATCTCAAAGAGCCACGAGCCTCATCTTACTGCCTAACACAGGGTACTACATCCCCTGGTCACATTATGTTTTGCCTATGTAGGGTACGACATTCCCTAGTAACATTCCAGAGCGCCACGAGCCTCATCTTATTGCTATCACAGGGTACTACATCCCCTGGCTGCATTACTTTCTGCCAACATAGGGTACGACATTCCCTAGTTGCAACTCAGAGAGCCACGGGCCTCATCTTGTTGCCAAACACATGGTACTACATTCCCTAGTTGCATTTTAGTGCCAACGTAAGGTACGACATTCCCTAGTAGCATCTCAAAGAGCCACGAGCCTCCTCTTATTGCCTAACACAGGGTACTACATCCCCTGGTCGCATTATGTTTTGCCTATGTAGGGTATGACATTCCCTAGTAACATTCCAGAGCGCCACGAGCCTCCTTTTATTGCTAACATAGGGTACGACATTCCCTAGTAGCATCCTAGAGTGCCACGAGCCTCATCTTATTGTCAACATAGGGTACTACATCCCCTGGTTGCCTTCCTTCTTATTAACATAGGGTACGACATCCCCTATTATTTGAAAAAAAAAAAAATCTTTTTCAATTCTTTATTCTGCAATAGCAAAGATAGTTTAGTCTATTTTCAATAACTCACAAAAATTTCCTAGTGCAAACTGGGGCAGAAAATTTTTGTTCGTTTTATTGTTTCTCATGGCTTACAGGTTTTTATGCAAAGTACGGATTGGATGTGCAAGAAAAGACTCTAGCTCTCGCCAGAGAAAGTGGAACATTTGATCTCAATACCAGCCGAACCAGCTTTGACATAATGCATGCTGAGACATAGGATTTTAACATCCATCTTTTTATCACCTGATCAAACAGAAGGCATGTGAGAATATTTCATAGTCTTTTACATTGAGAGCATCAAGTTTCAGTCTAAAGTCAATGGGGGAAGCAGGTCAAGAATCAAGACAAGATTCCAGATGGCATTTAGATAGAAATGTTGTAACTCCTAGATTTCAAGAGTATGTAATTTTCTTTTCATTTGATGTAATAATAGAACCGCGGATCGGAACCTCGACGGAAATTCGCTCGACTCTCCATCTAAGCATAATCTATCAGTCATTTTTCACTTGAACTACACGTGACCTGATTCCCTTATAACCCGGGATATGTAGGCTGCCTATAACCAAGGCTCGGTCGCACTTTTTTCTTTTATCTTCTTTTCCTTTTAAAATAATAGTGAGGTCAAAAATCAGTCACCTTGTTCTTTTTATTTGCTTGAAAACTCTTCATGTTTCCAAGCAAAGAGGGGCATGCTGTGAACACCTAATTTTTGACCGCACCCAAATTCTATACTATTTTAGTGTAAATATTTCTTTTAGGTCTAATTTTAATATTTTAAACTTCTATATTACTCTTAATAGGTTTTACTAAAAAGAAAACTACAAAATATAATCACATTCTTAGAGTATAAATTTTATTTCTAAAATAAAAAAATAAAAAAAATTCAAATATATATATATATTTGGTTTTTATTAATTAGAATTTTAATAAGTAAGCTATGGAATTTTTCTTAGTATCACTTAAAGTACATGTAAATATTTAATTTTCCTATTTTACATGAAATGTTGGTTAATCTTCTTATCTTTATAATTTAATTTATCTTTTAAAATAAAATATAAAACAAAAGTAAACTAAATAAAACAAACGTAAAAATCTGATTTCATAAAGATAAACAATCCCATAATCCCCATTTTTAGTATAACTAACCCCATGATCTACTCTCACCCTACACCCTACACCCCTCACTTCTCACGTAACCCCTCACATCCTCCCCACATCCCATGATCCCCCTCCATCATCTGCACACACACACAATATATATAAAACACAATCCCATTATAGAAAAGAGAGGGGAGGAGGAGCTCAAATAAGACATTTTTTTTCTCCGGCTATACAAACAACAAAAAAAAAAGGTGCGAACTTCCATTAAAATACCCGTGAAACCAAGAAACCAGGAAGAAAACTCAAAAATCAATCCAAAAACAGCCCATCTTTTTTGAAAAACAAAAAACATTAAAAGGGGAGTGAGAGGTTGATTTGAGGTAGATGTACGGCGGGTCCATTCGAGGTTGCCGAGTCCGTTCGAGATTCCCTCTTTGAGTCAACTTTTAGTATTCGTCATCGGATTTTCGCTGGGTTATTAGCTTGTGGTTATTCGACGTATTCTACTGGAGACTTTGCAATATAAAAGAGAGTTTTACTTTAAAGGTTCATTCTTCTCTTTTTCTTTATGTTAAATTATTGTTAGCGATGTCTTTGAATGTGTTTATTTGCCTTGATCGAAAGCTATTGCTGTTCGTTCTACTGTGGCTGAGTTCTCTAATTTAGGTTGTGTAATAGCCTATTTGTGATTATCTGTAGCTCATAATTTTTTTATTATCTTTTATGTTAATTTATAGTATCTTGAGTTTAGGTAAATCTTAAAAAATGAAAAAAAAATAAAAAATGAAAAAACATGAGTTTGGAGATAGGTTTTGTTCACTATTTTCCTTTGGCAGTTTCGTTCCCATGACATACATGCTTAAATGTTCTTTACATAGTTTTCTTTAATTGTCTATTGTATTAATGCTAAGTTTATTTTATTTAGTTTCTTCTTAATCACATGCTTTCTTTGTTCTCCTTAAGTCCATTTGCTCCTCGGGTTAGTTTCATGTAGCTAATTTGTTGTTCTGTTTGTATCATTTGTAGTCAGTTCACAGAATCTTTAAGGGCAAGGTTATCGAATAAGACAAAAACAAATATAGTAAGTTTAAGGAAATAATATGTCAATTTACATCTCTTGGTCTAACCCTTAAATATATTTTTAGTAATATCTTAGCAATTAAGTTACATCACTCTTCCACAATTTTATATCCATAATTCATAGGCTTTACAATCTCAAACCTAGGTAAATAATTCGTATATGTTAGAATGCTTTAAGAGCGCTCTTAATTAATCGAATTATCGTGATTATGTACACGTTCGCGTGACATAGTTACTATTTCCCAAATTAAAGGCAAAGTATGCATTCGCGCAACTTTGACAAAACAATCTTAAAAATAATAAAGTATTATTAATTGTGTACACGTACGCGTGACATGATTCATGACATACCAAACAAAACGAATACACGTACGCGTGATTCGTTTCAAGATAATTTCATAATTACGAATAATAAAGCAATTAAAAGCGGTAAAAAGGTAAATGTACATAGGTTCTAAAATGAGTAATTAAATAATTTAATTAAGCCAGGTATGATTAAAGCGACCGTGCTAAAACCACGGAATCCGAGAGTGCCTCACACCTTCTCTCGGGTTAACAGAATTCCTTACCCGGTCTTCTGTGTTCGCGGACCGTAATTCGGAGTCAAAACTTCCTCGATTTGGGATTTCAAATAAACCGGTGACTTGGGACACCAGAAATTATCCCAAGTGGCGACTCTGATTAAATAAATAATTCCATTCCGAATAATATCACTTAAATTGGAAAAACTCCTTTCTCCCCTATCCCCTCGGGAAAAAGGAGGTGTGACAACGTTACCTGTAGTTTATCCAGGTATCTTTGCATTCGTTCCTCTCTGACTTCGAACGTCCCATTAACTTGGTTCACCACAAGGAGGGAGTCGCACTAGGCTTCGATCACCTCTGTTCCCAAGCTTTTGTCCAGTTCGAGACCTGCAATCAGGGTCTCATACTCGGCCTCATTGTTAGTTAATTTTATAGTCCTAATAGATTGTCTAGCTACATTACCTATGGGTGGTTTCAATATAATTCAAAGTTCGGACCCCTTTGCATTCGAGGCACCGTCCGTGAAGAGGGTCCAGATTCCCGAAGAAGTCCCCGAGTTCAATAACAACTATCTTTCAACCTCGGGTATTAGGGCCGGTGTAAAGTCCACCACAAAGTCTGCCAAAATTTGATACTTAATGGCGGCCTGAGGCAGATATTCGATGTCATACCCACTGATCTCTACGGCCCATTTGGCCAACCATCTAGAGATCTCGGGTTTATGCATTACATTTCTCAATAGGTAAGTGGTTATGACAGATATGGGGTGACATTGGAAGTACGGTTTTAGCTTCCTAGAGGCGCTTAGCAAAGCGAGCGCCAACTTTTCTAGGTGAGGGTACCTAGTTTCGGCCTCGCCAAGGGTCCTACTAACAAAGTAAATTGGAAATTGCATACCTTTCTCCTCCAGGACCAAGACCCCACTTACCGCTATTTTCGATACTGCCAAGTTTAGGTACAACTGTTCGTCTGTCTTTGGCGTGTGAAGTAGCGGTTGGCTCGATAGATATTGCTTAAGCTCCTCCAAGGCCCGTTGGCATTTCGGGGTCCAAGAGAAGTTATTCTTTTTCTTCAACAGTGATAAGAAACGGTGGTTCTTGTCGGATGACCTAGAGATAAACCATCGCAAGGCGGCTATACGTCCGGTTAACCTTTGCACGACTTTCACATTGTCCACAACAGTGATATCTTCGATGGCCTTGATCTTATCGGTGTTGATCTTGATCCCCCGGTTGGATACCATGAATCCGAGGAATTTAACGGACCCGACTCCAAATGCACATTTCTCCAAGTTCATATTCATATTGTATTTCTTCAATATGCTGAAGGTTTCCTGCAAACCTTTCGACCGGGAAAGTGTTTGATCAACACGACTTGCTCTAGTTCCTCGACCGTCTATTTGGTAGCATCGGAATTATCGGGAGCTACGAAAGACCTGGGTCCCCGTAGTCGTCGTCCTCGCCCATCTCCTGCTTCTTCGGTTAGGACGGAGTCGGTGTCAGTAGTTGCTATTTGGTTTATCCCTTAGTGACTGAACCTAGCTCCTTTGGTGTCGAAAGTGTGGATATTGGGACCACCTCATCGACTGCGAACATCTCTTTTGCGGCCGGTTGTTCTCCATAAACTGGTTTTATTCCTCCCGGTCTCAGGAACTTCAACACTTGGTGCAGAGTTGAGGGTATTGCCCTCATGTTGTGAATCCATGGTCTCTCGAACAAAGCAATATACCTCATGTACCATTCGATCACATAGAACTTTGTTTCTTGAGCGGTCCCGGCAATGTTCACCGATAATGTTATCTCTCCTTTAGTGGTCTCACATGCCATGTTGAACTCGTTTAGGACTCGGACCGCGGGCACAATCTGATCTTGCAGGTCGAGCTGCTCCACGACCCTCGATCTGATGATGTTGGTTGAGCTGCCTGAATCAATTAGTACACGCTTAACTCGAGATTTATTTATAAGTACTGATATAACCAGTGCATCATTATGGGGCTGCATGATCCCTTCAGTGTCTTCGTCATTGAAGGACAAGGTTCCCTCCGACACATAATCCCGAGTTTGTTTTTCCCTTGTGATATATACTTTGGTGCGCATCAGCATCGGCCCCTATGGAACATCAACCCCACCAATGATCATGTTGATGACATGTTGAGGTTCCTTTTGTTCGGTGTGTTTACCAGAATCTCTATTCCTGAAGTTGTTCTTGGCTCGGTCGCTTAGGAACTCTCGGAGATACCCGTTATTGAATAGCCGGGCTACTTCCTCTCTCAATTGTTGGCAATCTTTTGTCATGTGACCGTGAGTGCCATGATATTTTCATATTAGGTTAGGATCCCTTTGGGCTGGATCAGACTGTAAAGGTCAAAGCCATTTGGTGTCTCTGATACGTCCAATGGTGGATACGATGGTGGCGGCGTCGACATTAAAGTTATACTCTGATAGTCTTGGCACTTCTTTCGGCATGATGGGACTGTCGAAACTGTTTTTGCTCATGAGTCCCCGGTTGTTTTGACCTCGGTCACTTCTTATTTCAGTTTTCATGGGGTTTTACCCAGATCCACCACCTCATCGATCTCCATTGTATGGCTGATACCAATCCATGTTTAATAGTGGTTCACAATCAATGTCTCTCCTGACTCTGTCAACTGATCTGACAAGATAAACAGACCCGGAAGGGGCCACGAGTTGATCATCTTCGACCATGACCTTTGATTGATACCGATTATGCACGTCGGCCCAAGTGGCAACTGGGTATTGCACCAGATTTTGCTTCAACTGCTGTGAAGCCAACGAGCTTCGAGCATTGAGTCCCTGGGTGAAGGCCTGAATGGCCCAATCATCCGCGATGGGAGTCAAGTCCATCCGTTCCATTTGGAACCGGGATACGAATTCCCTGAGCTTCTCGTTGTCCCTCTGCTTCACTTTTAAAAGGTCTGACTTACTGGTCTCGACCTTGATAGCCCCGGCGTGTGCTTTTACGAATGAGTATGCAAGCATAGCAAATGAGTCAATAAAATTAGGAGGTAGGTTGTAATACCATATCATAGATCCCTTGGATAGAATTTCCTCGAACTTTTTCAGCAGGACAGATTCGATCTTGCCATCTTCCAAGTCGTTCCCTTTGATGGCGCATGTATAGGAGGTCACATGCTCATTTGGGTCGGTTGTTCCGTTTAAACTTCTTAGAATCCAGGCCCTTCAATATCGGAGGTGCTCCTGCGATTTGGTCGACCCTGGAATTGTACGTTTCCACCTTTTTGTCATTGGCTTTGATTTTCTTCTCCCCTGATTCTATCCATTTTGTCAATTCCTCGAGCATTTTTATGATCTTGGGGTTATTCCTCGATTCATTTTCATTCGACCTCTCCGTGATCGGTTCATTTCTGTAAGTGAGTTCCCGGGATGGCTCGGGCTCAACCCATCTTTGCGCTCGGCTTTGGTTCTACCACTGGGCTATCGCCACATGTTGAGCCTATAACATTTCAAAGATCACTCGTAAGTTGATCCCATCATTTTTCCCGTCATGCGTATTCTGGGCAAATGATCGAACTTCCCTGCGTACGCTGTTCTCGGGATTGGTAGGCAAATTTGTGTTGATGACCACATGCGAACTGGCGTCGATGGGATCCGCCACCGGGACTCCGCTGAGATCGACTGGGGGCACCTCGTTACCGGATGTTGCATTGTTGTTTTTGCCATGGTGGTTGGACTCCGTATCCGTGTTTAGAGGGGCAAACTGTGGGTTTGACATTTCGATTTTAATCTGGAATCAAAGACACTTAAAACAATAAGTGTAAAATAGGGTGTGTTACGGGAATTTGTATCAAATTTTCGCTATTATCCTTAGCCCCATGGTGGGCGCCAAACTGTTTACTCTCAAAATTGAATAACAATTAAATTTGTAAGTGATTTTAAGAATACATGGATTAACTTGACACAAAGCGATAAATTAATTTGACATTGAGTAAACAAAGATAAGATAAATTCTAACCACACGAGTTGAATAATTTCAGCCTTGATGGAATAATTTTCCTCTAGCCGGGCTTATCACGACCGGTGTCGATAAACAGAGGAACAAGAGCTTAAAGACAGAGAAAATAATAATGTATTGCTTTTGAGTGCGTCTTACCATCTGTCAAACATATTATTATACCCCCTTTATTTAGTAGGGGTGTCGTATTTTAGGTATAACTCTATAAAAGGTAAACAATTTTGTGATTCGCTGATTGTCGGTTCTTTATCGATATGTGCCGAGATTTGCGCCGTAACATTCGGCCGGTCACGGATATTTCGGCCTTCTGTTGGCTATGTTAGATTGTCTGACAATGTTCATCGAAGTCGTTCGAGGCTAGGACCGATTCCGGGATCAAGTTCTCGATATCCTCGAAAGCAGGCGTAATACCCCCTGGTTATAGCCTGGTGGGAGTTTGGATCGATTTCGTTCCCTTATTGCCATATCTCGAGCCTTGCTTATCTTGTCGAAGGCTAGAGTGCACCATGGGCTCGATTTTACCCGTATAGAATATAGGTACCTCAAACTCCCTGTAAGAATCACTCGGGTTCCTTTTTAATATTTCAATTGATATTTTTAGCTCTCCACTCTTTCATATCGCTTAACTCAATCCATTATTTTATACGTCGCCTATTATATCTTTTAGGGTGGTGTAAACTATTTTCGGATAAATAAACTTGTCTTTGACTATAATAGCAACTACAACTGAAGTAGCTTGACAATGTGTCTAGTATCTTTCACCAAAGCCAAATGATTATTATTGAAACTTCTTACCTTAAATATCATTGCGTTGTATACATCAGAAGAATTGAAACTCCAAGCCCAATTTTCACCCACACATAAAAGGTGATACCTAGCATATACAAATTTATACAGAACACGCAACTGCTGGACACAATTTGGAACCGCTAAGTACAAATTTATACACAACAACATACTTTACACATTTATACATATAACCGAATATACAGTTAAGATCGTACCTTGTTGCACTTGATCTCTTCACCTTAAACTGAAACTTCTCATGCACAACTATGTTCTTCATCACACTAATGATTGTGTCCTTGTCCTTATAAACATGATCTTCCTCAACTTAAATATCGTACCAAACATGATGTTTTCAATAGCTTCACTATCACCTTCATTCTCATTCATATCTATTGTGGATCTATTTTTAATCTAGTGTGTAGTATTGCCTCTATTTTATAGCCCGAACTTGTAGCAACTGAATAATTATGAATCTTACTGTAACATATATTAGGTAATCAGTGCATTTTAATTTTCTCATAACGACCCGACCGGTTGTTTAGAGCTTTAGTATTTCGTTCGGCAGTTTAAGACCTTGAGTATCATGACCAAAATCCCATTGGAGCTGTGATGCTACTTAACACCGATTGTTAGGCAAGACAACATTCAATAATCAGAAGTAAACCTCAAAAACAGTAATAAAAGTCTAAACATCAGAATAACAATACATGAAGGAAGCCAAAATAGTGATACAACTAAAATAAGAACTCAGAACTTGGTATCAACGAGTACATGTGCTCTATAAAAAAAGTACGTACAATGGTCTGAATAATGATACAATTCTGTATGAAGAACATAAATAGTAATTAAAAAATTAAGAAAAAGGGACTCCAAGGCATGCGAACGGAACAATAAAGCTACCTTGAAATCTCTAATAGGTACTGATACAGCTCTCTCGCAATTAACTCTATCAACAACACCTGATTTTGCACATAAAGGGTAGAGTGTAGTATGAGTAAAACTGGCCCCATATACTCTGTAAGTAGCAAGCCTAACCTTAGATTGAAGATAATGACAAGGTTAGCAAAGTCCGCTACTCATTTTTAACAACCAAAAATTACAGTAACAACATAATGATAATAGCAAAAAAGAAACAACAGCTCAAGAATAACAAGTTCAACTTAATCACATTAACAAGAAAATAGGCATGCTTTCCAAGCAAATCAGTTAAAACATCAAATTCAAGATATAATTAGCATGAGGAAGATACGACTATATGCTTGTATGACAAGTATCCATGCAAAAATTAACGACTTCACAGTTAAATCATCAAGTAAGAACTATTCTCAGCACTGTACGAGTGCCTGGCATAAAGCCCCTCACTAAGCACATACAAAGTACCCACACTCACAGGACCCAAAGTAAAATTGGTTATCATTTGATTCCGGAGGAGCAGATCCTAGCCCAAGCGTTGGTCGAATCAAAAGTCAACAATTATTATAACTCAGTCCAAATGGCATGGCGCGTGCGTCACCTCAGTATCAATACCACTCGGCCCAATATGGGGCCTAGCATATGCATCACCTCACTATCGATATCAACACTGCTCTATGGCCCCAGTTCACTCATTAATTCGCTCAAATCTCAATATGCCAACATCTCACAGTTTTAGAAATCAATATACCGTACAAATTATACCAACGTGCCATAAATTAACTCAAACTTGTGTCACACAAGTAAGAACACTAACAACATGTGAGATAACATGTAAGAAGTATAAATAAATGGTAATATAACATGCAGATATAATATCATGACTGAAAAATATGACTACAATCAAGGCAAATAGCTCAATATAGCAAAATAGACCTATCATGTCTCAAACGGATAAGCACATAGCCTAGACATGATTTCTAATATGAATAACAGCTTAAGTAGTCATACAAGTAGTGAAAGTATGGTAACAAGAAGGCATGATAGAAAAACAAGCTACATAATTGTCTAAAGTTTACTTGGATCATGAATAACCACGGTGTGCGCATGTACGCTCAACATCATGTACGTCCGTCACCCCAAACATATAGCAAGCATCATCGTCTACAGGGAAAATAACCTAAAGTCAAGCCTAGGCAAAATACTAATCTCGAAGCGTGAGAATCTATACTCCAAAAGGTCCTTGCCTCTCGAATCGGCCTCCAGATGGGTGAGATCTAGCCAAAACAACTCAATAAAGTCAACAAAGATATAAGAATTGATTCCAAGCAATAAATATCCAATCTTTATCAAGTTGTACAAAGTCAACCAAAAACTCAAGCTTGCTCCTTGGAACCCGATGAAAGTCACAAATACCGAATACCCATTCAAATACGAGTCCAAATATACAAGTTTCATCCAAATTTGATTCGGCATCGGGGTTCAAATCTCCATTTCCACTCTTCAAAGTCATAGTCAAATATCCCATACTTTGTGTAATAATCCAAGGGGAAACAAGATAAAATATCAAATCAAATAGAAATCATTTACCCTCTTGCCTTGTGTGAAAATCCTCTTCAAAACTCTCCCCTCTCCAAGTCTAAGGTTCAAAATATAAAATAGTGGGTCTAAGTCCCGAAATGACATCACTTATAAGTCTGCCCAGTGATACCCTTCGCGAATGCGACCACTTCTTTGCATTTGTGAAGCACAAAAATCCACATCCTCTAGTTAACCCTTTGCAAACGTGGCCCCCAGCGCGCGATCGCAATACACAAACTCTATAGGCCTTTGCAAACGCGGTCCCCTTCTCACGAACACAAAGGCCAAGCACCTGACCAACCCAAGTCTGCCTCACTATAGCACAGATAAGGCATATACGAACTCGCTCGTTATGTCAAAACCTTTAAATAACACTCATAACCAATATTCGAACACCAAAACACATAATGCATTCCTTCAAGCTCAAGAACTTCAACATTCACAACCAAGCATCTGATTCAAGTTTAACAATCCGGAATGAATTCAAACTATGCACAAAAGTTTCAAATGACATAACAGACCTATCCCAAGTCCCGAAACAACAATCTAAACCTGATAGCCTCAAGTTAACCCACATTCAAACTTAGGAACTTTCTAAACTTCTATATTTCCAACTTTCAACAATTAGAGCCGAAACATACTAGAAACATCCAAACCGAAATCTAGACGTACGACTAAGTCCAAAATCACCATACAAAACTATTGGAACCATCAGAACACCGATCTGAGATCGTTTACACAAGAGTCAATCTTTGGTTAACTCTTATAATTTAAGTTTTCAACTATGGAACTAAGTGTTACAAATCATTCTAAAGCCTTCCCGAAACCAAACCAACCATCCTCGAAAGTCTCAAAACAAAATACAAGCATACGGGAAGTATCAAATAGGGGAACTGGGCTCAAATATATAAAACGACGGGCTGCATCGTTACATTCTCCCTTGTTAAGCAAATATTCGTCCTCAAACATGTTTAGAATCATACCTCGGATATCAAAAAAATGAAGATACTTGCTCCACATATCATGCTCGGTCTCCCAAGTCGCTTCCTCGACAAGTTGAACTCTCCACTGAAGCTTCACTGATGCAACGTCCTTACTTAGACCTCGGTTTCCAAACTTGCCAATCCAAAATAGCCATCAGTTGTTCTTCATATGCCAGATTCTCATCCAACTGTACTGAACTGAAATCCAACAAGTGTGATTGATCCTCATAATACTTTCGAAGCATGAAAACAGGAAACACCAGGTAAATAACCAACAAGCTAGGTGGCAAAGCAATTTTGTAGGCCACCTCTCTATCTCTCTCCAACACCTCGAATGGAACAATATACTGAGGGCTCAACTTTCTCCTTCTTCCCAAACCTCATCATGTCCTTCATAGGCAACACTCTGAGTAGAACCTTCTCATCCACCATAAATTCCACATAACCAGCTTTCCTATCAGCATAACTCTTCTGCTTGGACTCCACCGTACGAAGCTTCTTCTAAATCAACTTCACTTTCTCCAGAGCATCACGATCCAAATATGGGCCCAATAATCTAGCCTCCCCATGCTCAAACCAACCAACCGGAGAATGACATCGCCACACATATAATTTCTCATATGGAGCCATATGGATGCTCGACTGATAGTTGTTGTTGTATGAAAACTCTGCTAAAAGAAGAAACTGATCCCACTAGCCTCCAAAATCTATGACACAGGCTCTCAACATATCCTTCAAAATCGGAATGGTCCGCTCAAACTGCCCATCTGTCTGAGGGTGAAATGCGGTGCTCGACTCAACCTATGTGCCCAACTGACACTAAACTGCTCTCTACAAATGTGAAGTAAACTAAGTTCCGCAGTTCAAGAAAACAGAAACTGGCACACCTTACAAGCGGACAAGCTCCCTGATTTAGATCTTAGCCAGCTGCTCCGAAGTGTAAAAACTCATGACTAGAATGAATTGAGCAGACTTGGTCATTTTGTTCACAATGACCCAAACAGTGTCAAATCTCCTTAATGTTCGTGGAAAATCAACCACAAAGTCCATAGTAATGCTCTCCCAATGTCTAACCTCTAAAGAAAACCACTAGCTCTGTGATGCTCATACTTGACTTCCTAACAATTCAAATACCGAGCAACATACCTAACAATGCCTTTCTTCATCCTCCGCTAGCTAAAATGCTGCTTCAAATCATGATACATCTTCGTAGCAACTGGGTAAATATAATACCGTGAGCTTTGAGCCTCCTAGAAAATCAACTTGCTTAAATCATCCACATTGGCGACACCTATATGTCTTTGAAGCCTCAATAAACCTCATCACCAATAGTCACCTCCTTAGCACCACCTCGCATCATCGTGTCCTTAAGGAAAAACAAATGGGGATCATCATATTGATGAGCCTTAATGCGCTAAAACAAGAATGACTGAGATATAGTACAAGCAAGGACTCTGCTTATCACACCCTAACCTAGGTGAGGCATGGATGGCACCGGGTGCCGTAATGGCTTGAGCGAACCACTCTACAACTATTGAATACTAGACGTAACCCAAAACATACATAGGCCAACATAGCCGCACTCTATCATAATATAAGCTATCATGGACAACATGGACGCAACTCGTAATATATCTTAGGTGGCCAAGCATCATATCAGATAGCCATCATACTCAAAACACCAATACAAGTTCGGGTCGAGGAGGCCACTATGAGTATCAATACCGGAAAACCCAGAATGAAAACATAAATGAGGGCCGACAAGGCCACTAACATATTGTACATACTATACATATGTCTACAAAGCCTCTAAAAGTATCTAACATCAAAATATCGTCGGGACAGAGCCCCAGACTACCTGTATATCTATAAAAAAATCAGATATCATGACCTCTAGACTCGACTATACTACGGAAGAGATGGAGTCTTACCGATTTCTCGCTAAATATCAATCATGTCTACTTTGAGGGCTCGTCAAACTGATTACTTGTACCTGCAGGAATGAAGTCCCAACAATGGGACGTTAGTACAATGAGATGTACCAAGTATGTAAGGTAGAAAGCAATACATATTAATAAATTTTGAAAACTTAAAAGCATGAATGAATACAAAAATAGTCTATTAAATGATAAGAATAAGAGTGAGCTTACCACATACTTTAGATCGACTTACTAGATGGATATCACTTGGACCAGTTGGTCCTTCAATCTGATTGATCAAATCAACCTATCATAAGACTCTAAACTATTTCTATCAACCGTTGCTCTGTGATCTCTTGTTGCATTGTCATTGTTACTTATTATAAGAACACAAAATGGCTCTTACGCGTAGAAAGGTAGACTGTCCGTAAGGCACATTACAAAATTACTATCTAGTGGCACGTACGCGTAGCAAAGCAGACCGTCCATATGCTCAAAATATTTGGGTCAGACTATGCGTACACATGGGACCGTCCGTAGCCAACCTTTATCTTACCTATGCGATTCATACACCGTCCATAGGTTAACCTTAATTATCCCCCTACGCATTCATAGACCATCCATAGGGAACATACTTATGCATAAATAACATTACAGCAGCATACAAGAGTCAATAACTTACAAGCTAGGTGCTCGTGTCTATAACGTATAACTTTTTCTAGTACTTTAGGTAACTCTCAGTTCGTATTCGGCAACTCGTAATCCCTTTTCATTAGCTTTAAGGATCCTTATAACTACTCTCAGATTTACATATTCGTCGTGACATACTAGGAAAAGGATTTTGAGATTCGTATAATCTTGCCTTTACAAATTCATTTGGTACATCGTAGGGCTCGTATTTTTTACTGTTTCACGCTACTCATCACATTCGTTAACTCAATCTCTACTTCCTTTAATGTATGTAATATCATTACTATTTCCGCATACGCATAATTATTCTAGTTAGGTAGTACAATGAGATTCATAACATATATGACCTTACGTTCTTCTACATAAGATCTATACTTCATTCGTTAGTTTGCTCATTCATATCCTTTAAATTTACGGGGAGGTTCTTTTTAAGCAACTTATCACATCTCTTAATTTAAATCTCTCTCTTATTATCATTAGGGATCTTCTGTAGCTACCTTCACTAAACAATAAAAATAACTTCGGCCATTTCATAAGATCATTGGCTCTATACGTAATTTCTAATCATTAGCCATTTAAAATTTACCATTAAACGAAAATTATACTTCTCGCCGTAGACTCAACATAAGTTCCCTAAGGTCTCCACTTGTTTCTAGGAATTATATGTAGATTACAACTACGAGTAACTCATTTCTTGTGTATATTCACTTTTGAACTATTAGAGGCTCTTAACCTGTCAACATTGAACATACGCTAGGACTCATCCCCTTGAACCTCTTATAAGGGTGACGTCACTACGGAATCATGTTGTAAGAAGAAAGGGAAAGTCTTACATACCTTTAAGTCGATCCATTGACGAAGATGGTGGGAAATTCTCCTATTCAATATAATCTACACTAATGAAAATAACACTACTATCAACAAGAGTAACACATCAACTAGCTACCACGCGACAAGCTTGTTCTTTTAACTCCCTCAAGGTCACACCCTTAACAATAATGGGACACCTTTAATCCATATATTCAGCACCGTAACAACACGAGAACTGCCCAACAATACAATATAACAACAACAATAGGTCCAACGTTACACTTAGGAATAACTAGCTTACGATACATCGAGAGACAAGATAGGTCCTTAACTAGCAACAAAATACTAATCTACACCTTCTCTTCAAGTTACATATTAACAACACACGCACACACACACATATATTATATCCCAAAACTCCAGCCACAGAAACATCATAAAAACACCTCAAAAAAGTCCAACATGGTATCACAACTTCTATACGTCTTTTGACCGTCAACTCATAACTTCTAGCTTCAAACAACTTAGTCAGGGCTTAGATATGATCAAACTCGTGTAGGAGAATAAGAGATTACTTTTAAACAGCAAGCAAAGCTCCAAGAACAACTCTCCTTAAACTTGAAAGCACTCACAATACATTAACAATATCATATAAGTGATCTCCACCACTCCTACAAAACTTTTGATGAAGAACTTAGGTCGTTTGGCCTTAGATTTGTGTATGAATCTTTAGGATATGCTTACAGAGATTTTAGAGGTGCTTGGAGGTCTGATTTGGTCGACGATGAGATTTAGAGACGAAAATTATCACCTTATATAACGAGGTAAGCTTCCACCGACTTTGTAGGTCCCAAGGAAGCAACTTGCGCAGTCTCGTGAAAACGTGAATATCTCTCTATTCCGACGTCGTATTGACGAACGGTTTAATGAGTTGGAAATTAGACTCTTAGATCTTCAATTTTATGGGTGTATCACTCAGTAACGCAAAGTATATTTAGAGAAAATCTCAGTGACGTTAGACCCAAATTTAGGTTAAAGTATAAATGTAACTTGCGACAACTTTTGCCGTGTTTTGTTTTACAACATGTTTGACTTAAAAACTAAACATACAAATATTATGTGATTAAATTAACTTAAAACATGACCTCCTTAGGATATTAATCACTCCTAGTTTACCCTAAAAGTACGGGTTATAACAACTTTGATTCGTTTAACCTCCAACCCTTATGATACTTCCTTAACATTTCTTTTAACCCATCATTATCTTTCTAAAGGTCCTTAATCTCTCCAGCTTACATTGATTCACTTAAGATGCATTGTAGCATTAAAGTATGGGGTATTACATCCTGGCCCCCTTACGAACATTCGTCCTCGAATGTTAACTCTTAGAGACTTGCAAAAAGCTCGCCAAAGTCTTTTCTGAACATAGGACTAAAATAAACTTTCACGCAACCAGAAAATACACTATACATGCCACACAGGGCCAATATCTGTAAATGGAAACACTTGCCCACGACCATTTGTCATGAATAGAGCAAGATATAAATACAAGTTCATTTCAACATTCATCGTTTATGCTGACAGGGTTGTAAATAATATCTAACTATGGAAAAAGGTCGGCATCTTATACCATAATATTATCATCTTCCTCGTGATTATTTTTTTTCCTATACTAGAGCCTTCATATTGGGACATTACTAACTTATGGGTATTGCTTCTACCCGATACTCATGCTTCTCTAATTCAATCCTATTCAATACGTTCTAATACCGTTCAATATCTATAAATCCGTCTCCCTCTTGGCCCTCTAACTCAGGATCCTTATTGCCTTACTTGTTGAGCTTTCTATCTCATACCTCTTTAAGAAAGGTTATCATCCTCGTTATTAAACCTACAATGGTCATTAATTAATAATCTTATTGCATTTATGTAACCTAGTTCTTACTATGACTTATATCCCACTTCGGGAGTTCAAAGATGTCTAAGCCATGCTCGTGTTCATTACCTTACCTAGTCTTTCTGTCTTTTAATTCTACTTTGCAATAGTTTACCTTAGGTATGACATGCTAACTCTATTAACAAAAAAGTTACTAAATTATCTAACAACACTCTAGATATATATAGACCTAGTAGCACAATTACACATACTCTCATTCTAAAATTGGTAACATATCTAATTGCCTCTATGATGGGGGCCCAAATCCCACTAAGCTCCCAATGCATACATCTGATTCTGGGTCCCTTTTAAGCCTGATGCTCTCCTTCTACCTGTGCCCAACTGAAATGATGGTACTGAGCCCCTAGGCTGCCCTGAACGACTGGTAGCCTCATAACTAAACATCGGACAGTTCTGTGCTATATGACCTGGGGTAACACATCTGAAACAAGAATCCATACCTCGTAAGCACGGTCCCTCGTGTCTCCTTCTAAACTGCTCACATCGAGGTTGTTTCATTTGTCCAACACTCTCTTGATCTTGCACTACTTGTGCCCTTGATCCATGACCTGTTCTCAACTGAGGACTTTTAGAATACTAGGTCTACTCAGACCTTGATAAATTGCCCCCTGCCTGACCTCATCTCTTCTGATACCTATTATTACTCACTGCCCCTACATACTGATGGTAGGCTATAATCTCGTATTTTAGTCGCTTATTGCAGTATAATTTACTGTATTTGTTTGTGTTTGAGCTTTAATCGCTAGTGTTTTGTACTTATTGTGTTATTTATGCCTTGTAAGAGTGATTCCAAGTGATGTAGATCTTATGGAACTAATTTGAGCTATTTGGAGTTTTGGAGTCTGAGTAAAATCCCAAGGGATTTAGCCGGGATCGCGTTCGGTTCTGAGAACCACATCTAGAAATCGAAAAGAAAGGAAAATTTGTACTCTGAGAAAAGTCCACTGCCGCGGTGCATGGGGCGGCGCATGGGGTGCCGTGGCTGTGAAAATTCATGCTGCCTCTCAGAACCAACTCTCTGGATTTTTTCACTAATGCCCACATGGCGCGTTGCCCCATGCGGCGCGCCTGTGCAATGTTGATAGAGTAATTTTCCTATTTCGTCTAGGAAAATATGATTTCGTTTGGTCCCACCCTACTTGGTATAAATACATGGAAAACATCATTTTCTTGACTTTAGACATATTGGAGACCTAGGGAGGCTAAGGAGGAGTGGGAGAAGCAAAAGCACAAGGAGTCATTCAATCCTCACTCAAGACTCGAGTTTGGATCGTTTTATGTTTTCCTTTACTTTAAACATATTTGTGATGAATTACTCCATATCTATGGAGTAGTTCTCTTTAAGGTTTGATGGATTTAGTGTATTGATGATTGTTTGTGGATTATAACTCTAGTTTTGAAGCGTTTTGGATGATTTAACTGTTGCATCTATATTCACTTGTTCATGTAATCGAGAGTCTTAACTTGTGATATCTTTGCATTATATTGTTGGTTGAGTTCATTAATTCTTCTTAGTAATCAAAAGAAGCTAGTTGAATCATTGATTAAACCTAGTTAGGAGGATAATCGAGAGAGGTTAACCTAAAGACCAATCGACTACGCATTCTTGCATATCTTCCCGTGTCTAAATTGGTTCATCTTGTGAGGTTAAAACTTAATCGAGAGAGGAGTTTTTGCCGAACATTTGAACTAATAATTAAGTGAATTCGAGAGACTCACTAGAACATTAAAAGTTAATTATCTAGAGTTAGATCCCAAACAATCATTTTGTAGCTATCCTATCAAAACCCTATCTTCTCCCATTGATAACCTTCTTTGCTTATTCCTTGTTTCGATCATCATTAGTCAATAGCTTTAGACTCTTAGTTAATTGTAGTTATTAATCATATAAATCTCAATTGTTGATTCTCCTGCCAATCACGCTAGAAACTACAAAAATACTGGTTAACTCCAATACTTGTGGTTACAATATTATACTATACTATCTTTGACTAGCGAGCATAATTAAAGGGGTGTTTTGTGCTCGACATATTTTGACAACGTTGCCGGGGATTGGCAATTAATAATGTTTAAAATAGTTTGTAGTGCTAATTTAGGAATTTTTTATTTTATTTTTATTTTAATTTTCTATTTTTACGCTTTGTGTTCTTTGACTGTGCGCAGGTTACATGTTAGATTGGTTCATGACTCAAACTTCTGCAGAGGAAGTGCTACCATACGAGCCAAAAATTGAAAAATAACTGCGATAATTGGGAAGGAAAGAAATCTCACCGAGATGTTAGAAAAGCTTGGTCAAGCCTCAACCAAAGATATGGTTGGAAATGGTGAAGATAATGCAGATTTGGCAGCGAGAGAAGCAGCCCAACGACGAGAACAAGCTGCATATGATGCTGAAGAAGAAGCTATTAGAGATGCACAAATTATATACGAAGAAGAGAGGGGCCGTAGAATGACTCAAAATCAACCTTTGGGTGCAGACCAGTTCGGAAATATAGCTCCCATGCCTGGGAGACCACATGGCGATTATGCTAGACCGTTCTACAATCAAGGTTTATCAAGTGTTAGACCACCTCCAATTGCAGCAAATAATTTTGAGTTCAAGCAAGGTTTGCTTCAAACCCTTCAGAATTGTTGTATCTTTAGAGGGAAGGCAAACGAAGATCCAAACACACATCTAATGGACTTCGAGGAGATTATGAACACCTTTCAATATAATGGTGTGTCACAAGATGCAGTGTATCTGAGGGCATTCCCTTCACACTAAAAATTGATGCTAAGCAGTGGCTTTAGAGCTTGCCCATGGGATCAATTAGAACTTGGGAGGAGATGACCAGATAATTTCTTGATAAATATTTCTCCTCATCTAAGGCGGGCAAGTTTAGAAGGGAAATCCATAAATTCTGCCAGAAATAGAATGAAACTATTTTTGAAGCATGAGAGAGGTTTAAGGAGATTGTTAGAAAGTGTCAACATAGCAAAATTGAACTCTGGATGCAGCTACAGGACTTTTGGGATGGATTGACACCAGTCTCACGTAGAACATTGAGCAATGCAGCTGGAGGTCCGTTGATGAAGAAGACTCTAGAGGAGATAGTCACAATTCTTGACGAGTTATCTGAAGATGCAAATGAGTGGCCCTCTAAGAGTGCTGAAAGAAGAAGATCAATTGGTGTTCACCAAGTTGATGCTAATACATGTCTGTGCATATATTACTGGATGCTATGACCAAAACGATAATGAAGCTGACCTTGGCTACAATATAAAGTGAGCCTCATGCAGCTTGTGATATATATATAGGAGGACACCCTACTCATGAGTGTCAAGCCTCAACCGAGGAAGTAAATGCTGTGGGAAACTACAATTTTAATGTAATAGGTCAGAGTCACCCCGATTTTTCATGGAGTTCACATAGGGGGTACTACGAATGCATGTTAACAAAATAACTCTAGACCACACAGACAACGAGCTCCAACATTCCAAAATCAGTAGAGGCAGCAATTTTAGCCTCAACAGCCCGTTCAGTCTGGCATAGAAGATCTCATGAAGGCCTTTATTCTGAAAACTAATGAGAGGCTTGAATCTCATAGTGCAACTATACGGGAACATGGAGTAGCTATCAAAGAAATAGGTACTGATTTTTGAAACTTTGAAAGACAGGTTGGGAAGCTAGCCGCTCTATTGTCTGAGAGGATTCCAGGTACTCTGCCCAATGATACGAAAAAGAATCCAAAAGAAACGGGGAATGTTGTGACCTTGAGAAGTGGGCAGGTGTTGAATGAAAAAGAAAGTCTTCAAGAAGTTCTTCCCACTTGAAAAAGAAAGTGGGAAGCAGCTGAAAAGTGATGATGAGAAGAAGAAGAAGGGCCCGATGAAAACTAAGAAGAAGAAGAAGAAGAAGGATAAAAAATCAAGAAGGGAGGAACCTGAGAAGAGCGAGCATATGCCTGCTTTACCTTTCCCCCAAAAGCTATATAGAGAAAAGCTGGACAAGCAATTCGAGAGATTTCTGGATGTGCTGAAATAGGTTCATGTAAATTCACAATTCACAAAAGTTCTCTCACAAATGCCTTATTATGCCATAGTCTTAAAGGACATCCTGACAAAGAAGAGGAAAATAGAGGAGACCTTTATGGTCAAGCTTGCAAAGCATTGCAGTGCTATATAGCAAAACAAACTCCCACAAAATGTGGAGATCCAGGAAATATTACTATACTGTAACACCCCGAAAAATTTTGAAGAACTTAAGTGTAAAGCCCGGTAAAATTTGCAAAGAAAATAATGTTTCCCGGTGCCGGATTAGACTTACGTGTTTGAGGATTATAGAAATTCTTCGCGGCGAGCTTGTGAGACGCGGCTCAAACCTTTTGGGGATGAACAATGCACAGAAAAGTAAAGGAAATGTTTTGGCAAAACTATGCATTTCTACGGTCCATTATGCGACCGCAGAATCATTCTACGGACCACGTAATGGCCGCAGAGTGATGCAGTTACTTGGGTATGTTGGAAGCAATTATGCGGTCGACTATGCGATAGCATAACTATTATGCGGTGCACTATGCGACCACATAAGTGTTATGCGGACCACATAAGTGTTATGCGGACCACATAGTGACCGCAGACTCAGACAGAGTTTTGGCCATTTTGGACACCAATTATGCGACCGATATGCGGTCTGCATAACCATTATGCGGTCGCATATGCGACCGCAGAACCTGTCCGGAGCTTCATTTTTGAGTTTTTTAAAACCCGACCCTACTTCATTAAATACACGCTTTGGGTTATTTTTGAGCAAAAATCTGATGTTTTAGAGAGAAGGGAGAGTGTTTTAGAGAGAGGAAAACCCTAGGCTAATTATTCATCAAGTCTTGCTCAAATATTGGAAGATGAATAAGGAAAACCCACAAGTTCTTCATCTAAGAGATTGAAGTTGCTAAGAATTCCGGAACATTTATAGTGTAAGGAAGCTCAAGTGAGGTATGTTGGCTAAACTTTCTCTCTTAGAATTGAATTCCATAATGTTTCTGTGAGTTTCAAAGTATGGGTTGAGTATTAAAATGTTGTGGCTTGAATCGTGTTTCAAAAGAAAGTTAGTATGCCAAATTGTGTGAGATAATCTCAATATACCTAAGACTCTTAATTGCTCATATGTGTACCTAAAGTCTTGATTGGGTATGTCTTATTGTTGATAACCTATAAAGATGGTTGGAAGTGAAATCAGTGAATTGGGGATATAAAGTGTGGCCAACGTGCCAATAGTGAAAGGTATACTTGTGGCCAATGGTGCCGATGCAATAAAATAATGTGAGAAAGATTATGAAATGAGCTTTGACTCAACTATTCCAAAATTGACTTTGACAATATAATCGGCTAACAGTTTATGAACTCAAGTGATGCCCATATGTGGCTGTTTTAGCTAATGCTATGCTTTGTAAGTAATTTTCAATGTGCTTTGCATTCTTACATATTCGTGAGTGGAAATTGTGTATGATTTTAATGTGTTCTTCGATTGCCAATCATTTTACTCCATTTATTGGAAAGAAATCGATTATGTTTAAAGCCTTCATTACTAATGAACTTAAAGTTGTGATTTCCAGAATATTCTACTTGTTGATAATTATGATGATGATCTATGAAAGGGAAGAAATGAAAGTGTGAAATATAAACTACGGCCATTGTTCCATGAATAAAGAATCATATGTATGGCCAAGAAAGCCAATGAAATAATAATGTTGTAAGTGATTGAAAGTACGGATTAGGTGATATGTAAAGGTTATGAGATGCACGTATTTGTACTTTTGTTTCCAATGTGTTGTGAAGCCCTATAGATGGTCTTTGAAACGCATAGGTATATTGTGTTATGAAACCCTATGGACGGTCTTTGAAACGCATAGGTATATTGTGTTATGAAACCCTATGGACGGTCTATGAAACGCATAGGTATATTGTGTTATGAAAC
>AWOL01S0004189.1:28934-54969 GCA_000715115.1 Nicotiana otophora
GACGGTCTATGAAACGCATAGGTACATTGTGTTATGGAATCCATTGTGATATGAAATCCTGTGGACGGTCTATGAAATGCATAGGTGCATTGTGTATAAGAGGTATAGATGTACGGTATTAATAAACACTGTGGACGGTCTATGAAACGCACAAGTGTATAATATGATAGGTGAACACTAAGGACGGTCTAATGAGACACATTATTAATGCACATAATAGGTGCCCCCTTTTGTTGTCCTTGTTTGTACAGGTTGTTTCAATTACATTATATTATGTGTTCCACGTATATATCATATGGGCATTCTATTTTGAAAGATGATTTCTAGCTATACATGCTAGTGCTATTCGATAGTACTAATGTCCCTTTTGTTGGGGGCACTGCATCTTTAATGGATGCAGGTGGTTCTACAGCAGGTGGTATTGATCAGTGATAGCAGTGCACTCCTTTCTGCCGATTTGGTGAGTCCCACTTCATTTCAGGGTCATGTATCTTTTGTTTCTCATGTACTTTGTGGTTGAGGTATAGCCGGGGCCTTGTTGTCGGTATTTCTATATTACTCTTCAGTTGTACTTAGAGGCTTCGTAGATAGGTTGTGGGTTATGCTTGATGTTGGGAATTGAACTAGAAATATTGGTACTTGGAAATTATATTTTTCATTAATTCTATAAACTCGTAATGTTGTGGAAATTATGAATGGAGCTACTAATGGGAATGAAAAGAAAGTTGTTAATAAAATCTTTTCAGTGATTGATTAATGGAGTACATTTCCTCTTTATTCATGGATGAGTTTGGGTAGAAGGAAGTCTAATAGGCTTGCTCGGTCGGGTTCTCTCGGTTGAGAGCTGGTCACGCTCCCTGAGTTTGGGGTGTGACATATACCTTGCTCTTTAGGCTCTATTAATTTTGATAAATCTATATGTGATTCTGGTGCCTCAATTAACTTAATGCCTCTATCTATTTAAAGGAAACTGGAGAAGGAGATTGGAGTGATAAGGTCAGTGCCAATATCTTTGCAGCTGGAGGACCAAATGACTTTAGTACCCGAGGGGATAGTGGAAGATGTCTTAGATAGGGTAGATAAGTTCGTATTTCCGGTAGATTTTATAGTAGTGAATACGGAGGAGAACAAGGAGGTCCCCCTCATCTTAGGAATACCATTCATAGAAACGGGTAGAGCAATATTATATATACACGAGAGAAAGCTCATGCTTAGAGTGGGTGAGGAAACAATGACATTTGATATGAATATAGAAAAGGGGGCACAAAAGGAAAAACCAACTGCGAGTGTTGAGTGGAAAGTGAAGGGCTCGAAAGAGAAGGATGCACTGAATGAAAAATATAAGTGTGGGGTATACCCCAAAAAGGCTGAGAATAATCTATCTGCATGGATGTGCACGTTAGTTTGAAGGCGAGAAATAGATCCCGACTTCGACTTAGACCCAAACTAGATGTTCAGGGAAGTTTCCTTTACCTTATGCTTTTTAATTGTGTGTCATGGGGACATGCCACAACTTAAAGTGTGGGGTGGGGGATAAGTGTATGTTGTATGTATATGTGTTAGTTTTGTTAGTTGTAGTAGTTGGAAAATTGAAAATACTATAAAAAATAAAAAAAATTCGATTTTTCCCGACGATGGATATCATTCCGGGTTTCTTGAGGGATTAAAGTTGAAAGAAAAAAACAAAAAGTTTTTCTTTTGTTAGGTAGTGTATTAATTCCCCTTTGGTTTTTCTTTGTGTCGCGGTTCTTTTCCAAGGATTTTGTTTGAATCGGGTGTAGTTAGTTTTTATTTTTTTTAATAGTAGAAAACCTTCTGCTATTAATTGAATGGAAGGCAATATCTATTGACTTTATTATGCCTTGAGAATAGTGAGTGCTTTAGTTGTGATGCTTAGGCTTTATTTTTGACTCTTTTATAAGTACCTTAAACAGTAGGATTTTAACTGTGCTTAACTTCTTTGACTAAAGTATCTTGATGAATCCGATCCTGAGTGAGTTATTTGCCATGTGTGTGTGAGGTTTTGTGTTATTCTATGCATTGCATTTGATGTCTAGAAGTTGCCCTGTGTGTTTGCAAAGGAAAATAGTAGTTTTATGTATCTTAATTAACCCCGTTGAGCCTGTAAGCCTATTTCTTTGGCAACCACATTACAATCCTTACCCATTTGCTCGAACTGACCATCTATTTGAACCTTTTACCTCTCGTGAGCACTTGAATTTGATATGAACTTTGCAAAAGTTGAAGTATGGGGTGGTTAGTTTGGCTTTTGAGTGGAAGTACTGAAATAAGAAAAAATGTGCACTGTATTGAAAAATTAAGAGCCACTTGAATTGAAAAAGAAAAAAAAGTTGTATTGTTGTGCAAAATATTCGTTGATAGTGGTGACTCTTGATGTAATTTTGCTTAAAGAAGTATGGAGTTAATGTATATGGTTGTGAAGGTGGAGTTATGGTTTGACATAAGTGTGGGGTTTTGAATTGTTAATGTATATGTATTAAAGTGCTTAGAGAGGTGTAGTCACTCTTATATCTAAATGTATCGTATCCGTCCCGTAGCCTGCATTACAATCAATGAAAGTCCTACTTGATCCGTGACTGAATGAGCTTAATTAGTAGAGTAATACCCTACGGGCAAGCGTATGGTATGTCTTTTGTGGCACATGAATGTTACTTTTGAGAGTGAGAATTATTTCTATCTTGAGTCTTGATTGTTCTTAAATTTCATTATGTGTGGAACTACTCTCTATTGTTGTGTGAGGGCACTTAATTCATGAAGGAAAGGTAATATCATTGAGCTCTGTGTTAGAGTAAGTGAGCGGGTTATAAATAATGCGTGGTGCTTTTGAATCGAATCGTAAGGCTAGGATGTTACACTATTTGGCTTAGACTATTTTAAATATTCTTGGTATGATCAGTTATGAGAGTTGTTTAAAAAGGTCGTGGTTATGAAGTGTAGTTTGATTGATCGGGGACAAACAATGGTTTAAGTGTGGGGTGTTGATGGTAGTATATAATCTCGTATTTTAGTCGCTTATTGCACTCTAATTTACTACACTTTTATTGTGTTTGAGCTTTAATCACAAGTGTTTTGTACTTATTGTGTGTTTTATGCCTTGTAGGAGTGATTTCGAGTGATGCAGATGTTATGGAGCTAATTTGAGATATTTGGAGCTTTGAAGTCTGAGTGAAAGCCCAAGAGATTTAGCTGGGATCGCGTTCGGAGGTCGAGAACCACATCTGGATATCAAAAAGCAAGGAAAATTCCATACTCTAAGAAAAGTCCACTGCCGCGGCGTGTGGGGCGTCGCGGATGTGGAACTATCTACTACTTGTCAAAACCAACTCTCTGGATTTCCCCACTAATTCCCCGCATGGCGCGTTGCCCCATGCGAAGCGCCTGTGCAATATTTACATAGTAATTTTCCTATTTCGGCTAGGAAAAGGTGATTTCGTCTCGGCTTGATCCTACTTGGTATAACTACACGGAAAAACATTATTTTCTAGACTTTTGACATATTTGAGACCTTGGGAGTCTAAGGAGGAGTGGGAGAAGCAAAAGCACAAGGAGTTCATCATTCAATCCTCACTCAAGACCCAAATGTGGATCGTTTTATGTTTTCCTTTACTTTAAACATATTTGTGATAAATTACTCCATATCTTTGGAGTAGTTCTCTTTAGGGTCTGATGGGATTTGTTGTATTGATGATTATTTTTGGATTATAACTCTAGTTTTATGGGTTGAAGCGTTTTGGATGATTTAACTGTTGCATCTATATTCAGTTGTTCATGTAATCGAGAAAGGCATAACTTGTGATATCTTTGCATTATGTTGTTGGCTGAGTTCATTAATTCTTTTTAGTAATCGATAGAGGCTAGTTGAATCATCGATTAAACCTGGTTAGGAGGATAATCGAGAGGGGTTCTCCTAAAAACCAATCCATTATGGATTCTTACATATCTTCACGTGCTTAAGTTGGTTCATCTTGTGAGGTTAAAACTTAATCGAGAGAGGCATTTTTGCTGAACGTTTGAACTAATAATTAAGTGAATTCGAGTGATTCACTTGAACATTAGAAGTGAATTATCTAGATTTAGATCCCAAACATTAATCTTGCACCTATCCTATCAAAACCCTATTTTCTCCCATTGATAACCTTCCTTGCTTATTCCTTGTTTCGATAATCATTAGTCAATAGCTTTAGACTCTTAGTTAATTGTAGTTATTAATCATATAAATCTCAATTGTTGATTCTCCTGAATAGCAATCACGCTAGAAACTATGAAAATATTGGTTAACTCCAATCTTTGTGGATACGATATTATACTATACTATCTTTGACTAGAGAGCAAAATTAAAGTGATGTTTTGTGCTCGTCACATACTCATCAAATGGCCTATCTCTCTTACCTTGTTGCCTTTCTCAAGCTTGTTCTAGTTGTTGTCGCTATTTATGCTCCTCTAGATTATGGGCAAACGCCTGAATTCGAGATATGTCCATATTGTAATTCAGCGAGGCTGTGGTACAAGCTTCAACTAGCTTTGGGGCCAGCCCTGCCACAAACCGATGTATCCTAGCTCGCATTGTATCAACAAAAGATGAGGCATACCTGTCTAAGGAATCAAACCTGAGGTTGTACTGGCGAACACTCATGTCACCCTGTTGTAGGGCTAAAAACCGATGAACCTTGGCTTCCCAAATCTCCAATGCTATGTAATGGTCCAGGAAGGCTCTAGAGAATTCTCCCCACTTTGCTAGTTGCGTATTCTACCCTCTAGATAATTCCCATGAATTATTCCAATACGCAGAAATATCTCGTAGACTAAAAACTGCTAACTCCACTGCTACTGTCTCGAAAGCATGCATAACTCGAAAGATCCTATAAAGTTGGTCAATAAAATCTTGGGGATCCTCGTACTGATCTGTCCCCGTGAACTCTGGAGGGCTCAAATCAATAAACTCGCGGACCCTCGAACTTCCGAGCCCCTCAGAAGGTCCCACACTAGCTGGAACTCTAGTTTGTCGTTGTGTGGCTACTAATTGGGTCAAAATATGCACAACACTCCTAAGATCATGATTAGTAGGGACTGGTGGAGGTGCTGGAGCTCTATGAAGCTCCTCTGGTGCTAGTGGAGTAGGGGATACTCGGGAATGTGACTCAACTCGAACCTGTGATGGATCTATATAAACCGACAGCGGTATACTAATGCTTCCCCCTCAACAACTTTACCATTCTGACTAGCTGTAGCCATTCTTGTATCAAGCATCTCTGTGCAACATATCGAATATGAGTTAGACATTAACTCCTTATGACTCAGCTCTATACCACATGATCTGAATCAGAAAGATAGGTAACCAATCCTAAATGTCCTGTAGCTTCCTAATTATAAATGTGGTGCTCAACACATCCATAAACAAGACTCTACAAGGCACGACTTTGTAGACTCCTTAGGACAAACCTTCTCTGATACTAATTTGTCACACCCCAACCTAGGTGAGGCATGGCAGGAACCCGGTGCCATACTGGCCCGAGCGAACCACTCTGCAACTCTTTAATGTTGGACGTAACCCAGCACATACATAGGCCAACATGGCTGCACTCTATCATACTATAAGCTATCATGGCCAACATGGCCGCAACTCGTAATATATCGTAGGCGGCCAAGTGTCATATCAGCTAGCGGTCATACTCAAAACATCAGTACATGTTCGGGTCGAGGAGGCCACTATGAGTATCAATACCGGACAACACATAAAGAAATAAACAATAAGGGCCGACAAGGCCACTAACATAATGTACCTACTGAACTTGTGTCTACAAAGCCTCTAAGAGTATCTACCATCAAAATATCATCGGGACAGGGCCCAGCCTACTCATATGTCTATAAACAAATCTTATATCATGACATCTAGACTCGGATATACTCCGAAAGAGATGGAGTTTTACCGATTTCCTGTTGAATATCAATCTGTCTACTTTATGGGCTCGTCAAACTGATTACTTGGACCTGCAGGCATTAAGTGCAGTGCCCCAGTAATGGGACGTTAGTACAATGAGATGTCAAGTATGTAAGGAAGAAATCAATACATATAAATAAATTCCGAAAACTAAAAGGCATGAATGAATACAAAAATAGTTTGCTGAATGATAAGAATAAGAGTGTGCTTACCATGTACTCTAGATCGACTTACTACTTCGCTATCATTTGGACCACTTGGTCCTTCAATCCGATTGAACAACTCAACCTATCATAAGACTCTGAACTATTTCTATCAACTGTTTCTCAGTAATCTCTTGTTGCATCATCGTTGTTACTTATTATAAGAACACAAAGTGGCTCTTACACGTAGCAAGGTAGACCATCTGTAAGGCACATTACAACATTACTATCTGGTGGCACGTACGCGTAGCAAAGCAGACCGTCAGCATGGCTCAAAATATTCGGGTTGGACTATGCGTACACATGGGACTGTCCATAGCCAACCTTTATCTTACCTATACATTTCATAGACCGTACATAGGATAACCTTCATTATCCCCCTACGCGTTCATAGACCGTCCATAGGGATCATATTTATGCATAAATAACATTACAACAACATGCAACAACCAATATCTTACAAGCTAGGTACTCGTGTCTATAACGTATATGTCACGCCCCGACCTTAAGGAGCGCGACCGGAGCTCAACAGGGTTACCTCGGTCGAGCAAGCCTGCACAATGCCATCTACCCAACTCACCCATAAATAAAGAGAAGAATACATTTCATTAATTAGACGGTAAGAGGTCATGTGAACAACACCGGTTCATTTCCATTGGTTACATCATTAACAAGTCTCCAAAATAGTACACTATACAATCATACGTAAAGTGGAACAGATGATACGATTACAACATTTTTAGTTTAGCCTTCCCAAAATATGATACAACCTACACTATGTCTACGGAGCCTCTAACAAAAACTAAAGAGTGCTAAGACAGTGCCGCAAGTAAGGCCTTGACTATACCTCAAAATACTATGTACAAAAGATAATAGATACAAGACCCTGAAATGAAGTAGGGCTCACCAAGTTAGCCAAGGAGAGGGTGTGCTGCTACCAATAATCAATATCACCTGCTATGGAACCACCTACATCCATTAAAGATGGAGCGCCCCGGTAAAAGGGACGTTTAACATGTGGAATAGTACAAGTATGTATAACTAAACACCCTCTCAATAGAACGAATAACAATAAACGGCGAAGGAAACATTAAATCATTAATAGACTCAAACAGTTTCAAGATGTCGAATTAAGGGAAAGGTAAATTTCAAGTAAGTTTCAATCCTTTTAAGTTGGGAGATTATTAGCATCGATACACCACCGTGTTTTTGGGTGGAGTCCGATCTCAGCCCGATCGGCTAAGCCGTCTCACCCCGAGACATCTACTCATAATACCATCATGTGCGCGGCATGGCATCCGATCTTAGCCCAATCAGCTAAGCTGTCACACCACAATATTGTGTGGATCGACATCACAACATATATCGCTAGCAATAATCTCATCCCATTTAAGGGGAAACATATCACCACATCAATATCTTCCTATATAAGGGGAAACAACCTCATTACATTAACACATGGATTTACCACTCAATCACCCCTACACTGGCACGTGTAGTTTCGGGGTTAGGTTATTTCAACCTACCCTTCCTCGGTGGCTAAACGATGCTCCCAAGGCATTTATTATTAAAAGAATTTACCACACATCTCATATTCGTTTACATATCATTCATTTCATTGGCTCCATTGGCCATAACGCAATATCATCCTTGGCACGTTGGTCGTACTTCATATTTCATACTCCCTTCATTCACTTTCAAATTTCATCATGGGTCATCAACAGCAAGGCCTTTCAAATTAAGACTTTAACTACACATGTGAGCAAATAGACGTCTTAGGCACATAGGGACTTCTTACACAACTTGGCATAATAACTTTCATTTGAGCTTGACTTGAAGTCACAGCATTTTAATACAAACTCATACTTTAAACATGCTCCCGAAGAATAACGTAATATGATAAAAATATCCGAAACATATTTTGAACATATTCATATGTACATCTTTCAACACCAAGCTTATTCGGAATAGTCAATTTATAATGAACAACTCGAGACTTACAAGATCATCGTGTGATTTAATTCTAAGAGAAAAGTTTAGCCAACATACCTCGCCTTGAGCTTTCTTAAATTACTACAATGTTATGAAAAACTTAGCCACTTCGATCTATTTAGAAATATTGCAAAATTGAACACAAATTAGGAAGGAGTTCATGGTTCCCGCTCATTTGAGCATTTTATCAAACACTAGGTGGGCATTATGTTTTCTAGCTTCTCCTATGGTGGATTTCCCTCACCCCACAACCCAAGGTCTATCCATTTGGGCTCAACTACCTTCTCACACTCATGATTGTACATGCATGCATGGATACACTCTCATACACAAGAATTTCTTGCCTTATTACCTATTTTAGGTAAATCTCGGAATTGAGACTTAGGGAGTAGAATCTTACCTTTAGGATGGAAGCCTAGTGAGGTATTCCTTCCTAATTCTCCAAGTCGTAAGCAAGAATTGAGAAACAATGAGTTTAGGAACCCCCTTTCACTCTAGAGCACTTCCCCACTCTCAAAATATCTGATTTTTACCTTACAAAAGGTCTTCAATAACTATATATTGAAATTGGGTTGGGTTACAAAAATAGAAAAAATGGAGCCCTGATGCAGATCGGCGGTCGCATATGCGACCGCATAACGCTTCTACGGTCCGCAAAATGGACTGCATTATCGCCTTCCGAAACTGGGCATTTTTGCTTCACTCTGCGACAGGTCTGCGATCCACAGACCAATTCTGCGGTCGCATAATGCGCCGCAGAGCTCCCCTCTAGATATTTTTATGTTGGATCTATGATGGATTGTGCGGCCCATGAAATGATTATGGGGCCGCATAATGGTCCTAAAATTAGCAAAAGTTTCTGCTTCGTTCTGCAGCAGATCTGCGGCCCGCAGATCAGTTCTACGATCGCAGAATGGACAGCAGAAATGCCCTGCACTTCCAAAAATTTTCTTCAACTCCCCAACACACTATTCAACACATAAATCTATCCCGGCACCATGAAACAACGGGTTTTAGGTAAAATTTTATGGGGCCTTACAATATAACTTCTTCTATTACTTTCGGTAACTATCAGTTCGTATTCAACAACTCATAATCCCTAATCATTAGTTTTATGGAAACTCATAACTACTCTCAAATTTACACATTCGTCGTGACATACAAGTAAAAGGTTTTCAAGATTCGTATAATCTTGAATTTACAAATTCACTTGGTATATTATTGGGCTCGTATTTGATATTGTTTCAAGCAACTCATCACATTCATTAACTCAATCTCTACTTCCTTTAATGTATGGGATATCATTAATATTTCCACATGCGCACGATTATTCTAGTTAGGTAGTACAATGCGTTTCATAACATATGCGACCTTACGTTCTTCATACCTTGCCTTGAGCTTCCTTAAATTACTACAATGTTCCGGAAAACTTAGCCACTTCGATATATTTGAAAATATAGAAAAACTGAACACAAATTAGGAAGGAGTTCATGGTTCCCGCTCATTTGAGCATTTTATCAAATACTAGGTGGGCATTATGTTTTCTAGCTTTTCCTATGGTGGATATCCCTCACCCCACAACCCGAGGTCTACCCATTTGGGCTCAACTATCATCCCACACTCATGATTGTACATGATTGCATGGATACACTCTCATAGCCAACAACTTCTTGCCTTATTACCTATATTTTTGTTAAATCTCAGAATTGAGGCATAGGGAGTAGAAGCTTACCTTTAGGATGGAAACCTAGTGATGTTTTCCTTGCTAATTCTCCAAGCCTTGAACAAGAATTGAGAAACAATAAGTTTAGGAACCCCCTTTCACTCTAGGGCACTTCCCCACTCTCAAAATATTAGATTTTTACCTTACAAAAGGTCTCCAATGACTATATATAGAAATTGGGTCGAGTTACAAAATAAGAAAAATTGGAGCCCCGATCCAAATATGTGGTCGCATATGTGACCGCATAACGCTTCTGTGGTCCGCCAAATGGACCGCATAAAGGCCCTCCAGAACTGTGCATTTCTGCTTCACTCTGCGACAGGTATGCGGTCACAAAATGCACCGCAGAACTCCCCTCCGGAAATTTTTATGTTTGATCTGTGATGGATTGTGCGGCCCACAAAATGATTATGTGGTCGCATAATGGACCGCATAATGGTCCTAAAATCAGCTAAAGTTTTTGCTTCATTTTGCGGCAGATCTGTGGTCCGCAGATCAGTTCTGCGATCGTAGAATGGTCCGCAAAAACGCCCTGCACTTCCAAAAAAGTTTTTCAACTCCCCAACATACTGTTCAACACATAAGTCTACCCCGGTACCACGAAACCCTAGGTTTTAGGTTAAATTTACGGGGCCTTACAGTATAACTTCTTCTAGTACTTTCGGTAACTCTCAGTTCTTATTCGATAACTCGTAATCCCTTCTCATTATCTTTATGGAAACTCATAACTACTCTCAGATTTACACATTCGTCGTGACATGCAAGTAAAAGGCCTTCGAGATTTGTATACTCTTGCCTTTACAAATTCACTTGGTACATCATAGGGCTCGTATTTCATATTGTTTCAAGCGACTCATCGCATTCATTAACTCAATCTCTACTTACTTTAATGTATGGAATATCATTACTATTTCCACATGCGCACGATTATTCTAGATAGGTAGTATAATGCGTTTCATAATATATATGACCTTGCGTTCTTCTACATACGATCTATTCTTCATTCGTTAGTTTGCTCATTCACATTCTTTATATTTATGGGGAAGTTCTTGTTAAGCAACTTATCACATATCTTAATTTACATCTCTCTCTTATTATCATTAGGGATCTTCCGTAGCTACCTTCACTAACCAATGAAAACTACTTCGGCCATTTCATAAGATCATAGGCTCTATACGTAATTTCTACTCGTCGTAGACTCAACATAAGTTCCCTGAGGTCTGTACATATTTCTAGGAATTATCTGTGGATTACAACTACAAGTAACTCATTTATTCTCTATATTCACTTTTGAACTTAGAGGCTCTTACCCCATCAACATAGAACATACGCTAGGACTCGTCCCCTTGAACCTCTTATAAAGGTGACGTTACTACGGAATCATAATGGAAGAATAAAGGGAAAGCCTTACATACCTTTACGTCAATCTTATGACGAATATGGTGGGAAAGTCTCCTATTAAATATGGTCTACACCAATGAAAATAACACTACTATCAACAATAGTAACACATCAACTAGCTACCATGCGACAAGCTTGTTCTATGGAAAATCGGACAGCATCTTCCCCGTTTATTTCACCTCCCTTAAGGTCGCAACATCCACAATAATAGGACGCCCTTAATCCATATATCTAACACACTAACAACACGAGAACTGCCCAACAATACAATATAACAACAACAATAGGTCCAACGTTAAGCGTAGGAATAGCTAGCTTACGGTACATCGAGCGACAAGCTCGGTCCTTAACTAGCAGCAAAACACTAATCTACACTTCTTCATCTCTTCAAGTTACATATTAAATACAAAAAAAAAAAACACACACACACACACATGTATATATATATATATATTATGTCCCAAAACTCCAGTCACAACAACATCATAAAAACACCTCAAAACAGTCCAACATGGTATCACAACTTATGTACGTCTTTTGACCGTCAACTCATAACTTCTAGATTCAAACAACATAGCTAGGGCGTAGATATGATCAAACTCATGTAGGAGAAAAAGATCTTACCTTTAAAGACAAAGAAAATCTCCATGAACAACTGTTCTTAAACTTGAAAGAACTCACAATACATCAACTTCATATAACTTAGGTGGTTTGGCGTTGGATTTGTGTATGAATCTTTAGAATATGCTTAGAGAGAGTTTAGAGGTGCTTGTAGGTCTGATTTGGTCGAAAATGTGATTTAGAGACGAAAGTTATCACCTTATATAACAAGGTAAGCTTCCACCGACTTTGTGGGTTCCAAGGAAGCTGCTTGTGCAGTCTAGCAAAAATGCAAATATCTCTCTATTCCGATGTTATATCGATGAACGGTTTAATGCGTTGGAAAGTAGACTCGTAGATTTTTAATTTGATGGGTGTATCACTCAGTAATGCAAAGTATATTTAGAGAAAAGCTCTGCGACATTAGACCCAAATTTAGGTCAAATTATAAATGTAACTTGCAATAACTATTGCCGTGTTTTGTTTTGCAACTTGTTTGACTTAAAAACTAAACATAAGAATATTATATGATTCAGTTACCTTAAAACACGACCTCTTTAGGATATTAAGAACTCCTAGTTAACCCTGAAAGTACGGGTTATAACATCTTTGATTCGTTTAACCTCCAACCCTCATGATACGTCCTTAACATTTGTTTTAACCCATCATTATCTTTGTAAAGGACATTAAGCTCTCCAGCTTACATTAATTCACTTAAGATGCATTGTAGCATGAAAGTATGGGGTGTTACACTGCTGGGCTCTGAAATATCAAATCTCACGAATCTGTTGGCCAAAGCTAGAACATCCATAGATAAAGGCCTCTTCATAATTGTAATGAATGCTAAACTTCCCATACTCTCTGCCTTTCTGCTCAAAGCATCAACCACCGCATTAGCCTTCCCTGGATGATGAAGAATAGTGATGTCATAGTCCTTTAATAATTCTAACCACCTCCACTGCCTCAGGTTCAAATCCTTTTGCTTGAATAGATGCTTAAGACTCCGATGATCCGTATACACCAAACAAGACATGCGATTTAAGTAATGCCTCAAAATCTTGAGTAAGTGTACAATAGCTGATAACTCCAAATCATACACTGGGTAGTTCTTCTCATGGGGCTTCAACTAGCGCGATGCATAGGCAATCACCGTCCTGCATCAACACACACCTAATACCTATCCGCGAAGCATCATAGTAAACCATATATGAACCGAATCCTAAAGGCAAAGCCAACACTAGAGCTATAATCAAAACAGTCTTAAGCTTCTGAAACCTCTCCTCACACTCATCTAACAACCTGACCATAGCATCATACTGAGTCAACTTAGTACCCTTTACGAAGCGAAGGTAATACCCATCCAAACCCAAATCTCAGACTTGGAGAAGGTCTAGGCCAACTATGAACTACCTCAATCTTCTTTGGATCCACCTTGATCCCATCATTAGACCCAAGAATGCCACTGAGCCTAACCAAATCTCGCACTTGGAGAACTTAGCATACAACTTCATCTCCCTCAACGTTTAAAGCACAATCCTCAAATGTTGCTCATGCTTCTCCCTGCTATGGGAATATACCAATCTATCATCAATGAACCTATGACAAAAGAATACAAATACTACTGGAACACGTTGTTCATCAAATGCATGAAAGCTGCGGGGCATTAGTCAAACCAAAAGACATCACCAAAAACTCAGAAAGCCCATAATAAATCCGGAAAGGAGTCTTAGGTATGTCTGAAGTCCTAAGTTTCAACTGGTGATGCCCCGATCTTAGATCAATCTTCGAGAACACCTTGACACTCTGAAGCTGATCAAATAATCATCAATGCATGGAAATGCATACTTGTTCTTGATGGTAACCTTATGGAGCTGCCTATAGTCGATACAAATTCTCATAGAACCATCCTTCTACTTAACAAACAACACCGGTGCACCCCAAGGTGACACACTAGGTTTGATGAACCCCTTGTCCAGAAACTCTTGCAATTGATCCTTCAATTCCTTCAACTCCACTGGAGTTATATGATATAGAGGAATACAGACAGGATGCTTGCCTGGTACCAAATCAATGCCGAAATCAATATCCATATCGGTTGGCATGCCCGGTAGCTCTACTGGAAACACATCCGGAAACTCCCTTACTACTGGAACTAACTCAATAATAGTAGTATTATAACTAACATACCAGACGAAGGCTAAATATGCCAAACATCCCTTCACAACCATCCATTGAGCCTTCAGAAATGAGATCACTCCACTTGGAGTGCAACCAATAAAACCCTTCAACTCCAACCTTGGCAACCCCAGCACTGCCAACGTCACGGTCTTAGCGTGAAAAACAAGAATAACATGGTATGGTGTTAACCAAACCATACCCATGATCATATCAAAATCCATTGTATCTAACAATAGAAAGTCCACCCTTGTCTCACAACCACAAATATTGACCATACATGACAGATAAACTAGATCCACCATAATAGAATCCCCAACAGGTGTAGACACATGCACATGAACATCAAGAGAATATGAGGCATATCCAGACAAAAAAGCAAAGTATGATGACACATGAATAAGTGAAACTGGGATCAAATAATACCGAAGCATCCTTTTGGCACACAAAAATAATACCTATAATCACTACATCAGAAGCAACAACCTCAGTCCTCCCTGGAAACGCATAACAGCTGGCCTGATCTCTACTGGACTAAGCTCTCTCTCTAGGATGACCACGTTTTGGATGTCCTCTACCACGAGCTGGCTGAGAGGGTTGTGTAGCAACCGATGCAGGAATCATAGTATGTCTTCTCTGCTACCCTAAACCTCTATGAAGACGGGGGCAGTATTTCCTGACAGGGCCCAACTCTCTACACTCATAGCAACCTCTGAACGGAAATGACTGTGGGGCGTGAGTCGAAACCCGTGATCCAGAATACCTACTAGAGGAATGTGGTACCGATGAACCCTGAATAGATGGAGAGAAATGAGAACTCTGCGATGGAATTTCACTAAATAAAGTCTGCATAGAAGCTCCTCGACTGGGTGGCGGTGCATGATAAACAGGCCTACTAAAATGGCCTCCCCCAAATCGACCTCGGACTTTAGATTAGGCACCAGTGGAACACCCTGAATGTCAAGACTTATTATATCTACCTTGCATTATCTCCCTAATCTCGATGCATATGCCCTATATATGACGCGCTATCTCCACTACCTGATTAAATCAAGTCTCGGTCTCCTCCTCTCTAGCCATAGCAATGTGAATACCATGGTGAAGACCGTCAATCAATATCCTCACTCTCTCCTCCTTAGGGGGAATCAAAATACTAGCATGACAGGATTGCTTTGTGAACCTCATCTCATACTCGGTGATTGACATCAGAACTTAATGAAGGTACTCAAACTGCCTCCTCGACTTATCTCTCCTAGTATGGGGCACCAAATGCTCCAAAAAGACCCTGGAAAACTGAGCCAGGGTAAGAGGAGATCTTGTTGGTCTGCCCAACTAATAAACCATCCACCACCTCTTCGACGGACCCTGCATCTAAAAGTCAGTGAAATCAACTCCACTGGACTCTACCAGTCCTAAATTGTGCAGAATCTCGTGACAACGATCCAAAAACCAATGGGAATCCCTTAAAGGTGTACCACTGAAGTGAGGAGGATGAAACTTTGTGAACTTATCTAGTCACTTCAGCTCATCAGCCTCTTCTCAAGCTATACGGCAACAATGGGCTAAACTCCCCCAACCAGAATCAATGCAGGAGTCTGATAACCATGGGCCACCTACTCTTTGGTACAAGTAGCTAGAGTCTCCGCTCAGCCCCCTACCTGGGAAGTAGCTAGTATAGTAGGAAATATCCCGGCTTGAGCCAATCTCTCGAACAACCCCACCATACAAACCAAAGCTTCTTGTACAGCTGGCAAAACAAATAAACCCTGGGAACCTGAGCTGGTACCTATGGATCAACATAATCATGGACCTGCTCATCAACATGAGCTACTGGTGGCTCAACAACAGCTGCATGTCACGACCCCAAACTACCAACCGGTCATAATGGTGCCTAACGCACTTGCTAGGCAAGTCGAACATATCAATAACGAATCATAATAACAGAAATGATGAAAATAATACAAGTCTAAAGTTATCAACATAACATAATAGCGTCGATACATAATAAATCACCAAAACAGGTAAATATGGAGTCATGAGCTCTAAAACGGAAATACAAGTTTGGAATACTAAATAACAATATTGTCTAAATGAGTGATAACAACACAAATAAAAAGAGACATCAAGATTACAATCGAGAGCAGCTCTACCTTATCTCGCGGGTGACAATCTTCGCAACAAGTCTCAACTACTAGTGGCTCGGTCCGACACCTAGATCTGCACAATTAAGTGTAGAGTGTAGTATGAGTACAATCGACCCCATGTACTCAATAAGTATCATAACTAACGCCGACGAGGTAATAGAAGAAACAATTATAAATGATACTCGCTAATCACCTATACAGTTTATTAATTCCACTAAGTACAGAACAATAATATGATGAAGCATATAAAGAAGATATATAAAGTCACGAATCACGGATAAAACCACCTTGGTACATACAATAACTTAACCTATATTGCTCAGTCAACAATCAAGCATATAAAGAAGATATGCAACAAATCAGGTACATAACCAAGGAAACTGCAAAAGTAAAGATGAAATGCAATAACCAAATCAGACACTGGCCATCTTTGCATAAGAATTTCCATAACCGTACCAATCGACTGATTAGTTTTCCTCAAACCATGTGTACGCCATCAATAAGAAACATGAGAGGGCGACCCTAGAGGATGGATCCATATCCACATGCTGCACGGCGTAGTCACATGCAAGTAATCATAATCTGCCCAGTGTGGTCACTGGCTCAATATCACCCCCCCCCCCCCCCCCCCCCCCCCATGGTCACAAGCTCAACATCACATTCTGCCCGACATGATCACAGACTCAATATCACAATGTGCCCCGCATGGTCAAAAAATCAATATCACAATCCCCACTATGTGGTCACGTGCTATCAGTCCAAACCTTATCACACATAAAGCAGATACACATGAATACATGTACATGATTAATGAACATCAAATTTCATACTTATGTACTGGTATAAATGACAAGCTAGGGGTGTATGCATATGCAAAATGTGTTGTCATATATCAAATTAGGTGAATACATCACAAAAGCAAAAATTATTAGGTTCAATCAGGAGATTAACCCCTATGTGACCTCAAATATGGCTCAAATAGTTCACAACATGGGTACAAGTATAAGAATCATCAAAGCATGAAGCTTAGCAATCAATCCAAGGCATAACATTGCCTAGATACTACCCCAAGTAAGAAACTTACCCCGGTGCATGCACATGGTCTCAACCCCATACATATGCGCCACTCATAGCACGTAGTTATCACAAATAACTCAGTAAAGTAGTGCCTCAACAAAGTTTAGGTAAGATACTTACCTCAGACAAGCTAAATCAGTGCTCTAAGAAGTCCATCTTGCTTAAATCAACCTTCGGACGACACGAAGCTTGCCAAAATAACTTAATATCATCAATAAAACCCATAGGAAACAATTCCTAACGATAAAAGCTAAGATCATGAATCAATTATGAAAAGTCAACCCCAGGCTCGCACTGGAACCCAATAAAACTCACAAGTTCAGAACACCCATTCCGATACGAGTCCAAATATATGTGTTTCATCCAAATCCGACCTAAATTTGACCTTCAAATCATTTATTCTCAATCTCCAAAATCATAGTCCAAAAACCTCTGAATCCCACCTTTTAACCATACAAATTAGGTGCAATAATCTATGGATAATCAATATCTAACACCAAAATCAAATAACGATCACTTACCCCTTCAATTGAGATGAAAAGCCCTCAAAAATTTGCCTCTAACCGAGCTTCACAACTCCAAAAATGAGAAATATCCAAAACCCTTTGATTTAATATCCTACCCAGCAAAACCGCATTTGCATTTACTTTACAGCATATGCGGCTCCACTTCTGTAGATAGAAGCCCACTTCTGCGGCCAGCCTATCGCACCTGCGCTCACGCATTTGCGGTCCTTCATTGCAGATGCAACCTCGCACCTGCGCCCGGCCTTCTGCATTTACAGTCTTCCCGAGTCTCTATCCTTGTAACTTCTTCGGCCCCATGCCTGCACTTGCGGACTCGTAACTTCAGCCAAACCTTCACAGGTGCGAAAACACCAGATACCAGAACTCTCAACAAGGCCACTTAAATCGAAATGATCTGAAACACACCAGAGGGCTCCTGGACCTCGTCCGACCACACCAACCAATCCCAAAATATAACACGGACCCACTCGAGGTGTCAAATCATAGCAAATAACATGAAAACCATGAATCGCACCTCAATTCAAGCCTAAGGAACTAATTCTAAAATTTTCAAATTCAAAACTTATGCCAAACATACCTAAACAACTTAGAATGACCTCAAATTTTGCATGCAAGTCACAAATTACACAACAAGCCTATTGCAACTAGCGGAACCACAATATGAACCCGATACAAACTACAACTTATAGTACTATACAAGGTTATTTGGGTTTAGAGTTGCCACCTAGTATTTAAAGTATACTAGGACACTTATACTATACCACATGATGTACACTAAGTTTTGGTATGCAAAACTATTGAGATTCAGGGTAAAGGTTCAAATTATCTCGAGAGGAAGGGGTTAGGCATCCCTCAAAATCCACAAAATGTGGTTCCGGTGGACTCAATCAAATAAGTGAGGGATTAAGTAAATACTCATTATTATAACAAAGAATTTAAATAAGAGAGTGATTAACATGTACACAAATGAATAGTTAAATACATAATGAATTATGTACAAATAAGGTATGAAGTTGATTTTGTGTTTTGAAAATGAAATGATTAAAGAATATTGATTTGTACAGAATATATATATATATATATATAATGTATACAAACGAGTTATATTTCAAAAGAATAGGTGTCACGACCCCAATTTTCCTCCTTAGAATGTCGTGATGGCAGCTAGTCTCTAAGACTAGGTAAGCCTAATATTTAATAATAATAATCTGACAGAAATGATTAATAGAAATACTAAAGCAAGACTGATAAACTCATATAAACTTCCAAAATAGGATCTCAACAACACACTTCCCAAAACCGATGAAACTAAGTCATAAGCTCAACAGAATAAACTAGAATATCTACTACAACACTGCTTGAATGAGAAATGCAACAGAAAAGAAAGATAAGAGAATGTGACTCCGAGGCTTGCGGACACTGAGCAGGTTGCCTTGAAGTCTCCGGATAACAGCTACAATCAAACACTTACTTCCAGCATGAGCAGACATACCTGGATCTTCACAAAAACATGTGAAGAAGTGTAGTATGAGTACACCACAACGAACCAAGGGCTAGCCATGGCAACAGGCGATGTGAGAAGATAGACGAAGCTCGCACAGGCCTTCAATGGCTTCTTCGTCCACTGGCCATCTGCCTACTGGGGCTGGCCAGTCGTCCACACCACACCTACAGGCCATAACAACTAATACAGACCCTAATCATACCCAGAATTACACAAAACTACTTCAACCTATACCATTAAATGCGCCCATGTAGCCACTGCCCCACGCAATCATAAAACCTATCGAATATCTTCATGGCGAACAAATAGTGCATCGGAAGAAGTAGGAGGTGTGTCAATCCATTGCACAACAGGGATTACACTAAGCAGTTTTGGGTGAATTTGCATATGGTAAGCCTTCTATTCACGAATTACATAAGAATATCCCTATACTATGTGAGTTAAAGGGTCCTTGATCAATTGGATTAATTGAAGACAGTCATGTCCTTATTAAGCTCTCATTAAGAGAGGATTATAAACATTTATTATAAAAGCCCGATTATTATCTAAAAATACAAGGTGAGATGTGGAAGATGAGGTGTACAAAGTGGAACCCTTGGTGGAAACCTAAGGAAGAAACTCCAGTTGCTATTGCTTGGATCTCTTTTCAAGACTTGCCCCCTAATTTCTTTGGTACAGATTTTGTATTTTCGTTGGCAAGTATAGTAGGAAAGCCATTACATGTTTCCTTAGCCGCATAGAATGGTACACCAACTTATTGTGCCAAGGTGAAGGTGGAGGTTAATTTGTGATCAAACATCCCTCAAAGAATCAAGATTGTGAAGGAGGAGGATGAAACTGGGCCTAAAAATTTTAAGTGGATCAAAATTAGGTATGATTATATGCATAAGTTCTGTAAGAATTGCAAAAGATAAGGTCACAAGGAAAGTGAGTTTTGGGTAGCTAATCTATAGCTCATGCAGGTGGAAGAGGCAGTGATGGATGAAAACAATGGAAAGGAATTGAATGGAATTGTTGCAGCTATTACTAAAGTATTGACTAGTGGTAAGGTTGTAGGGAAACCTATAAATCTTACTCTAAGACAAGAATGGATGCAAAGAAAGAATAATAAATATCAAAGAGACAAGAGAGGTCATATTATAGAAGAGGCAACTACGAAACAGGTTAATGTCGAAAGCAAAGCCAAAGATCAAGTGGTTGCAACAAAGAATTCATTTGATATGTTAGTTGGAGAAGAGGAAAATAAAAATGCTATGGTGTTGTTTGTGCCACAGTACCAAACTCTAGGGCAAAAAGAGTCTACAAAAACTAGAAGAATCTACAAAGTCTACAAATCCTAGTGGTTATGGGATTCAAATTGTGACTAATGATACAAGACCTAATACTACTGTTACTGGGATTAGGGAGAATAAAAATAAGGAGTGAATCGTTGACTGGGTTGCTAGAATGTTTGGGATGAGTTAAGAATCATTGAATATCACTATTAATGTATCCTGTCAGAAGGTACCTTCACAAACTATTGATGATAGATCAAGGAGAATTGGAACAACTGATGCAACAAGCAATAGAGGCACATCATGGGGTGAAGAAGTTGAAGAGATTGAGTTAAACAATGTTGCTGATAAGAATGCTCAAAACAATGGTTAAGCAAAGCAGTCTGACATAGTAGATTCACAAGCTAAAGTAAACCCTAGGATACAGGAAAATAGGCTTGAAGGTCTTGATCAAACAATATTGCGGGACACATCAGAATCAATTGGAGTAGGGGCATGATCACTTGTAGAAGGTAGAATCAATGAGGGTGCAGGTGAAGCAGCTACAGGGAAGGAGAAAGGCAATGGAACAGTAAATCCTAACAACCCTGTCATGGGTTTCTCTTTAGTTGCAGCTCATGAGATGGATGGTAAGGGTGTAGGACAAGTTAACAAGGTTCCTACAGTGATCTTTGATGATACAGTGAAGTAAAACACCAAAATAGCTGATGGCAAGCCTAAGGAATCCAATGGAACAGTAACTCTAGTGTCTACTACTACAGTAGACCCTAATTTAGGTTCAGTCTATGAATTGCAATTCAAGATGATGCAGGAGGCTTTGGGAGTAATGGAACACAATAATCAGGGGTTGAAAGAGGCGACTAGGGTGTCATAGGAGCATGCTATTGTTCATAAGGCTTCAGATGCAATTTAGGCATTGCCAGTGGCCTGTGCCTTAGGAACTGGGCAGTCCATGTAGCTTCAAACCAATGTCCCATTGAAGTCACCTAACCAAATACTACATGACATTATCACTCAAAATGTGGCACCTAGGAATCTTAAGAATGTAGTTGTAGAACAAGGTGAGATTGAGGAAGGGGCTAGAGATACAGACTTATCTCCAAGAGTTGCTGGTAGAAGTGGTAAGAAAGGCAAGAAGCAAGGTCAAGTTAAAGGAGTACCTCAACCTACAAGAATTATGCCCAAAAGGGTAGTCTCAGTTACTAAATGATGATCAAGGCCTTGATATGGAACATAAGGTCTGTTAAAACTCAATAGGCCTTTCAAAGATCGATCAATATGCATAGGGAGCATGGATTCTTTGTGGTTTCTTTGATGGAACCTTTTCAAAACTCAAGACATATTCAAAGATATAGAAGAAGACTTAATATGACTGTTGCTATGTCTAACATTAATGGGAAGATCTGGCTTTTCCTTGATGTTTCTGTAGTGTGGGAATTAGTGATAGAAACTGAACAGTAAGTGACAATCAAACTGTATTATCAGGATATTAGCCAATACATCATGCGTACATTTGTATATGCTAAATGTTCTTCACTTGAGAAACTAGAATTGTGGGATAATCTGTATTATCTTGTAAGTGATATGGAGTTACCTTGGGTTGTTGGTGGTGACTTCAATGTTGTGATACATGTAGATGAGAGGACTGGGAGACTGCCAGTTCATCCTACGGAATATGAAGACTTTGCTTTTTGTGTGAACTCTTGTGGGCTGTTTGATTTAGGCTACAAATGAATTCCATTCACCTGGTGGAATAGTAGACCAAATGCTGAGTGTATCTTTAAGGGGCTGGATAGAGTTTTTGTCAACTTACCATTCTAGAATCTATTCCCTATCATTGATGTTGAATATCTCATTAGGACTGGCTCAGACTATGCTCCTCTATTCATGGGCTATGGTGAACAAGCTACTAACTTCATCAAGCCTTTTAGGTTCTTGAACTTCTGGACCAAACATGAAACATTTAAGGAGGTTGTTAGGCAGAACTGGATTGCTAACTTTATTGGAGATCCATATCTCATGTTCAAGCAAAAGATAAAGAGGGTGAAGATTGCTCTAGCTAAATAGAGTAATGAGACTTATGGAGACATATTCAAACAACTTGCTATTAAGGAATACACTGTGAAGGTGAAGGAGATGCTTTTTGATGAAGAACCCACAACTAAGAATAGAATAGTGCTTCAAAAAGCACAAGCTGAATTGAAGAGGTACTTAAGCATTGAGGAGTAGTACTGGAAGCAGAAGGCTGGGATGGCATGGTTTACTGAAGGAGATAGGAATAAAAGCTTATTTCGCAATCATGTTACTGGCAAGAGACAGAAGCTGCAATTGAAAAAAATACAAAAAAAAGATGGAGTTTGGGTGGAAAGTCCAGATGATATGGCTACTGATGTTGTGTAATTCTACAAGAGGCAATTCACTAAAGAAGCTGATCCTACCGACTTCACTCTACTAGACAATGTGCCTGCTATGGTGACTGGAGCAGAATCTGGAATTATATAGGTATCCTACTATTGAAGAAGTTAGGGCTGCTGTGTTTGAACTTAGTGGGGAGAGTGCTAGTGGTCCAGATGGATTCACTGGTAATTTCTATCAAGTATGTTGGAACATCATTGGTATGGATATTCATAACATGGTACTGCACTTCTATGGGGGAGAACCACTGCCTAAATCCATTACACATACTAATCTTGTTTTACTTCCAAAAAAGCTAATGGTTTAGACTTTGTCAGATTTGAGGCCCATAAGTTTGAGCAACTTCATCAACAAGGTAATGTCTAGAGTCCTGCATGATAGACGGGAGAAGCTCTTGCCTTCTTTGATATCCTTCAATCAGTCTGGCTTTGTGAAGGGAAGAAGTATATTTGAAAACATACTCCTCACTCAGGATATTGTTACCGACATCAGGTTAAGGGGCAAGCCTGCAAATATAGTGATTAAATTTGATATGCTAAAGAATATGATAGGGTGTCTTGGAAGTACCTTATTCATGTGTTAAGGAAGATGGGATTTGCTGAACATTTTATCACCATGATATGGAATTTATTGTCAAATATCTGGTACTCAATCTTGGTGAATGGCCAATCTTCAGGCTTTTTTCAGTCTATAAGAAGGGTGAAGCAAGGAGATCCATTATCTCTTGCATTATTTATACTGTCGGTAGAAGTGTTGTCTAGATCATTGAACAAAGTATTTGATGACAAATCTGTTAGGGGGTTTGGAATGCCAAAGTGGACTGATCCATTGAACCATCTTGCATATGCTTATGAAACTATTTTTTTCCTCAGTTCATCCAGATTCATTGAGAAGATCATGGCAGTGTTGTATGGATATGAGAAGATCTGAGGCTAGCTCATCAATAAGGCTAAGTGCTCCTATTATATGCACTCTAATGTGGCAACTACTTTGGCTCAAATAGTTGGTGATATCACTGGCTTTTCTAAGGGTGCATTCACTTTCATCTACTTAGGTTGTCCAATATTCTATACTATGAGAAGGAAAAACTATTATGATGATCTTACAAAGAAGATAAATTCCAAGCTACACTCATGGAAAGGAAAGTTTTTATCTTATGAAGGCAAGGCTACATTGATCAGTAGTGTGCTTCAAAGCATACCAATGCACTTACTTTCAGTTCTGGATCCCCTTAAAAACATATTGGAACATTTGCATAAGTTATTTGCAAGGTTCTTCTGGAGAAACAAGGAATAAGGGAGAAGTAGATATTGGTCCTCATGGAAGAAGCTTTGTCTCCCAAAGGAGGAAGGAGGGTCGAGCTTCAGGTCATTATTTGATGTATCTAGGGCACTGTTTGCAAAGCTATGGTGGATATTAGGACTACAAAGTCATTGTGGTCAGATTTTATAAAAAATATTGCAAGAAGAAGATACCAATAGTGGTACTGTTTAGCAAAGGTTATAATATTTGGAGGCAAATGTTAAATGTTAGGCAAAAGGTGGAGCATGAGATTTGGTGGGAGATAAAGAGTGGTACTACAAATATTTGGCATGAAAACTGGACTGGTTTAGGAGCTTTATATCATGTAGTGCCACCTAAGTTTCACATCAATGAGGAATTACAAGAAGTGGCAGACTTGAGGCAAGGAGTGGCACCCGATCGGCTAGGCCATCTCCTCCGAGACATCATCCATTTCTATCAATCAATCTCATCCCAAATAAGGGGAATGATTTTATCGCATGAATCTCATCCCAAATAAGGGGAATAATTCGCAAAAATAACATAGATACAAATGTATTTACCTCATCATATTTCACATTTTATGAATCTCCACTAGTAATTTCAACCAATAACAACATCAATATTTTCTTGGCTCTTTTGGCCATTCACAAGATTCTTTAATCAAGGCACGATAGCCGTATTTGATATTTCACACTTTCATTTCTTCCCTCTCATGTATTATCATCATAAATATCAACATATATGATATTCCGGAAATCACAACTTTAAGCTCATTAGAAATGAATAATTTAAGCACAATAAATTTCTTTCCGAGAAATGGAGTAAACTAATTGACAATTGATGCACAAGTTAAAATTATCAACAAGTAACATACAATTTATTCTTGAAATACTTTTCTCCAAAGAGCAATACACATTTTCAACTCATGAATACATAAGAGGTCAAAACACGTTTGAAATACTTACGAAACATAGCGTTAGTTGAAACAACCCGATTTGGGCACGACTTGAGTACATAAGCTTTTAGGCAAATATATTTTCGAAGTCAATTTGAATCAATTGAATAACGGGTTATTTCATAATCTTTCTCACATTATTTCATTTCATTGACACCATTGGCCACAAGTATAATATTTAATCTTGGCACGTTGGCCACACTTTATATCCCCAATTCACTTATTTCACTTCCTACCATCTTTATAGATTATCAACAATAAGACATTTCCAATCAAGACTTTAGGTACACATATGAGCAATTACGAGTCTTAAGCATATTGAGATTTTCACACACAATTTGGCAACATAACCTTCATTTGAATCACCACTCAAAGACATAGCATTTTAATACACATATCATTCTTGAACACATTCCCAAAGGATAACATAATGTGATAGAAACATTCGGAACACGTTTTGAATACATAATTCTCGACACTTTGCTTATTCGGGACAATCAAATTTATTGGGAACAACTCAGAACATAGAATAAGGAACTTGAGCCAACAATACTTGAAACTTACGGGAAGATCGTGGAACTCATTTCTAAAAGCGTAGTTTAGCCAACATACCTCAATTGACTTCCTTAAACTCTAAAATGTTCCGAAATTTTTATTAACTTTAATCTATAATAACAACATCCAATGGGACCAATATTAGTAACAAATTCCATAATTTAGGCCATTTAGGCATTTTATCAAATACCTAGTAGGCATGAATCTCTACATCTCTTAACCATAGAATTAGTTCATCCAACTACTA
>AWOL01S0004189.1:56283-66762 GCA_000715115.1 Nicotiana otophora
TAATCACCTTTCAATCTCTACAGTGGTTATGTATTTAAATTGGGAACTTATGGCTTCCAATCACCATACCATGAGTTCCTATACTTAATTCATACTCATATTCCCATAAAATATCCATACATGTAAGTCTAAGGGTGTAGGATTACCTTTTGAAAGAAATCTTGCAAAACCATCCTTTGAGTTCTTGAAGAAATTTCTTGAAGATCTATGTATTTTATGTATAGATTTAATCAATACTAGTGTAGAAACAAAATAATGGAGATTTCTTACCTTGAAGAAGAGGGGAGTTGGTGGTCTTGACAGAGTGGAGAAGAGCTCCAAAATTCGTCCAAATGAAATGGGGAAAATGAACCCCGAAATTGTATTGTATTTATAGGCCTAGATTTCTGGGTTTCGGATGCTGCCCTGAATGCTTCTCATCCCCACTTCACTCCTCTTTGAAGCTCGGATATGAAGCTGGATGCTATGGCAGCACTTCACTACCAGCCTTTCTTTCGGACGCGGCCTCGGATGCTTCGCATCGGAAGACTCCTCCGCCAGCCTTTGATACGTTGGTCATAACGTCTTGTAGGAATGTCCAAATGACAAATGGTTTGAAGCGTTAGAAACTAGACTCGAAGACCTTTAATTTAATAGGTCATACAGAAAATAAATTCTTATATATATGTAGATATGCTCTTCCAAAGTTTGGTCTTGTGCGTACTCATTTGGAACTTTAGTCTATCATGAAATTTCCAACTTGACTTAGACTTAGGGCTCTCCTTAGACCCCACATCACTTATAATATGCCTCATACACTTATTATCATATCCAATTGATATTCATCCTATTAATAGTCCTCGTCTTCACACAAAATAATATAATTAGCGCACATCAACTTTCTTAATAGCGCTTAGGTACTTCGAAATTTTTCAGGGTGTTACATTCTCCCCCACTTAAGAGCATTCATCCTCGAATTTTTCACAAGTCACTTCTAAGAATAGAGTTATCCTTCTACCTCCAACCATTATACATAGGCACTTATGACTGCATCGATCTCATACTTCCTTTCCAAAATTTCAACTTACTTATGGCCCTTAAAATTTGGCTATCTTTACAAATTCATAAAAATTTTGGCAGATTTTCCTTGTAACTGGGCCTATCCACCTGTCAGAACAATACCAAAGTCACCCTATCAACACATCCACAACTCGACAAAGCATCACAATGTATATCAAAAGTAATAATCTCAACATTACAGGCGTTATATTATCAAGAGTGATATCTAGAAATGAGTTGCAAATATTTAAATCATAACACATAAAAGTACCTTTCAAATCACAACCACTTGCTATACAACCAAGCGAAAACATTTTCTTTCCACAACACTTTCGGCCTTCAGGGTAACCTTCTCGACTCACAGGATTTGCCATAACACATTAACGGAGGCAATCTAAACTCCCAATCTTATCTAACAAGGATGACAAAAAGATACCCCTCATAAGCCAATTATCTATTAACTTCACCTTCGCTAGCTTCAATCAGAACGATAGACAAAGAATTTCCAACTAGTTTCTTAGACATAGACATATGAAACATCGGGTACACGACGTACAATAATAGGGAAACATCATATTCATAGTTTGGCCTATTTCCTTCAAGATTTCATAAGGCCTAATGTGACTATACATACTTTACTTTTATTAACAATTCACATAGCATCCTCATGGAGAAAATTTTGAGAATAACCCGTTGACTTTCTTCAACTCCAAATCTCTACGCCGAACACCCAAACTAAACCTTTGACGACCTCCAACAATTAGTCTAAGATGTGCTACCTTGAATATGACCATAAAGTTTCCTATTCAATATATTTGATCACGGGATGACGCTTCTTCTTTTACATATGACATATGGGAGGCATAATCGGAAGGATAAAGTCATTAGCGCCAGTTATTCTTGGAAGACTATTATTCATGAAAAGGACAACAACAGTTGTTTCATTCCATATATGCCTTGTTTGGCAATAGTAGGCCTCAAAGAGAAATAGCTAAGTACGTGACACCAGTCGTCTCCTGGAGTGTAGGGAAAAATCAGTTTAACTTGAAATGAGAATATTTTGGCACCCCGAATGTGATATGGGTTTCACAATGCATGAAATTGCTTTACGCTCTTAACATTAACTGACACAAGGAATCTATGTCACAAGCCCATGGGGATGAAAATGAAGTTAAACACTTGTGAGATTATTATCATTCTGACAGCTTAACCTTTCTTGATAGTTGATCCTATATGAGAGAACTAAAGATATAACAAACTTGTCTTTCAAATCAATATGCTCATGATATGTGCCAAAATCTGAAAGCATCTAATTTCAACCTTTCACGAGTGAAACCACATAGCTAGGACATCCTAATATTGGGGTGAAATCATGTATTGGTTAGAGAAAATGAACACTTTGCTATGAGCTAGACATGTTTCTACAATAATATCTCTCAAGCTGCCATATCAGGCCACTTTACGGGCAACTACAATACTAGGAACAAAGTGAGTTACTTATTGAGGCATGCTCTAGGTGGACATGAAAGTCATATTGAGATGGGCGAACAAAAAGATCTTCTTGTGATGAATTTATAAAAATTTCAAATTTCCTAGAAACTTTATGCAGAGAAGTGACCCCTTTCAATTTACAGGTACACATATGATATGTGTTGAGATATGCTCTCATGTTACTAGACAGTGAAAAGGATTCATGATAATATACACAAAGGAGTAAAGTAAATGTTCCAACCATATGATCCACGTACACCTGAGAGAAAAAGAGTGGCTCAAGAAGGATCTCAATACTAGGCCGCTATACATTAGATTTGATACCACATAGGTAAACTTTATGATTGTGCATGCATAAGCACAAGTGAGCAGATGTTATCCATTTGTTTCAAAAGGTTCCATAAGAAACTCATCAATTATAGTCCCTTGTTGAGAATTTAGGGAAGCAAGTGGGAAGTATTAGCCCAGGGTTATAACTAAATTCATGAAAATACTTATAGAGCTCAATTCCACAAGAGGTTATAAATAAGAGAATTTGTGATAGAGTGGCTTCATAAATAATGAGTCTCGTTCAGAAAGTAAGTACATGCAATGTTTTGTGATTCAACGTTTTGGTTAAGACCATATTTGTGTAGGCCCCTTCAATATGGATGTACATATACAACAAGGAAAATAATAAGGTGTTCACAATAACGTAGCAAGGAGTGACTCACTTTGTGATTTAGATTGATATGGAAATACCTTAATTGATGCCCCTAGACTCCACATTCATAATATACATTGGTACCATAGTGACATAACCCCGAATGATATCTCTTACACTTCACACAACAGGGATGAGGTCCACTAAACTGACTCGCCCCGATGACCTGATGTTTACCCTTTTTGTATACACCAAAAACATTCCCCCTCTCCTTCCTCCAAGACTTCATGGCGGGTGTAACAATCTCTATACCGGTTTGTTATGTGGGCCATTGGAATTTCCCAAGCCTTCCACCCCTAACACACTCTTGAGCGTACACACAACACGACACAAAATATTCCCGCCCGCATATCGGGCAGACCGGGATGGGTGTAACTAACCTAAGGGCTTTTGTTCTTCTTGTGCCCCCTCTTTCCACAACCATAACATATTTCAAGAATCATCCAACATAAACCCGAGTGGCTCTTTTTTCATATCAATTTTGGCTTATTGATGTCAATAATCCTCTTTCATTTCTTAGGTGCTCTCACCATATTTGGTGCAGTAACATTAATAGGAACAAGAATACTTCCCCTAGCAACTGGTACCTCCTCGCTGCCTCGAAGTCGTGGGTTACTCATATGGAAAATGAGATATGACGAGGAAATTAGCTTTATATCTTGAGATCTATCGTGCGATATAGAGTATCAAAGAAGTGTTAAATTCCTAAATGTTCAAGTAGCCTCCTCATTATAGATGTGGTCGATAACACACCGATAAGAAGGACTCTACTAGACACAGCTCCGAGACATCCTAGAACACTTTAAAACCTTAGGCTCTGATACCAAGTTTATCACACCCCAAACTCGGGGAGCGCGACCGGCGCTCAACCGAACCCGGCCGAGCAAGCCTATTAGATTTCCTTCTACCCAAATTCATCCATGAATAAAGAGGAGATGTACTCCATTAATCAAACACTGAAAAGATTTTATTAACAACTCCCATTTCATATCCATCAGCAACTTCATTCATAATTTCCAAAATATTACAAGTTTATAGATATAATGAAAAACATGCTTGCCAAAATACCAACATTACTAGTTTAATTCCCAACATTGAATACCACCCACAACCTGTCTACGGGGCCTCTAAGTACAACAGAAGAGTAGTATGAAAGTGTCGGCAACAAGGCCCCTGCTATACCTCAAAACACCATGTACAACTCGAATGACATCAGGCCCGGAATAGAGTAGGGCTCACCAAAACCTGCTGAATAGAGAGCGACTGCTAACGAGGATCAAAGCTGCCCGCTGATGAACCAGTTGCATCTATTAAAGATACAGCACCCCCGGCAAATGGGACGTTAGTATATATGGAATAGTACTAGTATGTAAAGATAACTATCCTCTTTCAAAATATAATGCCAATGTAAGAAAGGGAAAACTGTGAAAACAACAATCAACAATCAATGATATTCAAATGCCAAGTTAAAACATAATAATTTCTAAAATATAAAGATAACACTGTGAAGTGATAATCAAAATATGATAATAATATTATTTTTGGTTGGGAGATCTTTAGCACTGATATATCACTGTTCACAATATCACCTTTTACAATACCAATACCACCGTACTATTAGCACGAAGTCCGATCACGACCCGATCGGCTAGGCCATCTCATTAGAGACATCAACCGCAATCACTCTCAATACCAATACCATCGTACTCTTAGCACGGAGTCCGATCACGACCCGATCGGCTAGGCCATCTCATTAGAAACATCAACCACAATCATAATTTTAATTATAATTTCCAGCACAATCACCACCATGTGTGCGGCATGGTGTCCGATCACAACCCGATCGGCTAGGCCATCTCCTCCGAGACATCATCCATTTCTATTAATCAATCTCATCCCAATTAAGGGGAATGATTTTATCACATGAATCTCATCCCAAATAAGGGGAATAATTCGTAAAAATAACATAGATACAAATGTATTTACCTCATCATCTTTCACATTGTATGAATCTCCACTAATATTTTCAACCAATAACAACAATAATATTTCCTTGGCTCTTTTGGTCATTCACAAGATTCTTTAATCAAGGCATGGCGGCTGTATTTGATATTCCACACTTCCATTTCTTCCCTCTCATGTATCATCATCATAAATATCAACATATATAATATTCCGGAAATCACAATTTTAAGTTCATTAGAAATGAACAATTTAAGCACAATAGATTTCTTTCCGAGATATGGAGTAAACTAATTGGCAACTGATGTGCAAGTTAAAATCATCAACAAGTAATACACAATTTATTCTTGAAATATTTTTCCCCAAAGAGCAATACACATTTTCAACTCATAAATACATAAGAGCTCAAAACACATTGGAAATACTTACGAACATAGCGTTAGTTGAAACAACCCGATTTTGGCACGACTTGAGTACATAAGCTTTTAGGCAAATTTATTTTCGAAGTCAATTTGGACAATTGAATCAAGGCTTATTTCATAACCTTTCTTACATCATTTCATTTCATTGACACCATTGGCCACAAGTATAATATTTAATCTTGGCACGTTGGCCACACTTTATATCCCCAATTCACTTATTTCACTTCCTACCATCTTTATAGATTATCAACAATAAGACATTTCCAATCAAGACTTTAGGTACACATATGAGCAATTACGAGTCTTAAGCATATTGAGAGTTTCACACACAATTTGGCAACATAACCTTCATTTGAATCACCACTCAAAGACATAGCATTTTAATACACATATCATTCTTGAACACATTCCCAAAGGATAACATAATGTGATAGAAACATTCGGAACACGTTTTGAATACATACTTCTTGACACTTTGCTTATTCGGGACAATCGAATTTATTGGGAACAACTCAGAACATAGAATAAGGAACTTGAGCCAACAATACTTGAAACTTACGGGAAGATCATGGAACTCATTTCTAAAAGCGTAGTTTAGCCAACATACCTCAATTAAGCTTCCTTAAACTCTAAAATGTTCCGGAATTTTTATCAACTTTAATCTATAATAACAACATCAAATGGGACCAATATTAGTAACAAATTCCATAATTTAGGTCATTTAGGCATTTTATCAAACACCTAGTAGGCATGACTCTCTACATCTCTTAACCATAGAATTAGTTCATCCAACTACTATCATTTTACAATAATTTATCCGACCATCATCCTTAAATAATTCATAACTTCCAACATCACATACATGACCATCCATCCACACCCAACCAACAAAATTCCATCAAATAATCACCTTCCAATCTCTACAATGGTTATGTATTTAAATTGGAAACTTATGGCTTCCAATCACCATACCATGAGTTCCTATACTTAATTCATACTCATATTCCCATAATATATCCATACATGTAAGTCAAAGGGTGTAGGATTACCTTTTGAAAGAAATCTTGCAAAACCCTCCTTTGAGTTCTTGAAGAAATTTCTTGAAGATCTATGTATTGTATGTATAGATTTAATCAATACTAGTGTAGAAATGATGGAACTTTACACCAAAATAATGGGGATTGCTTACCTTAAGAAGAGGGCAGTTGGTGGTCTTTAGAGAGTAGAGAAGAGGTCCAAAATTCGTCCAAATGAAATGGGGAAAATGAACCCCGAAATTGTATTGTATTTATAGGCCCAGATTTTTGGGTTTCAGATGCTACCCTGGATGCTTCGCATCCCCACTTCACTCCTCTTTGAAGCTCGGATGCGAGCCTGGATGCTATGGCAGAACTTCACTGCCAGCCTTTCTTTCGGACGAGGCCTCGGATGCTTTGCATCCGCAGACTCCTTCGCCACCCTTTGATAATTTGGTCATAACGTCTTGTAGGAATGTCCAAATGACAAACGGGTTGAAGAGTTAGAAACTAAAATCTAAGACCTTTAATTTAATAGGTCATACATCACATAACCTCTTATATATATGTAAATTTGCTCGTCCAAAGTTTGGTCTTGTGCGTACTCATTTGGAACTTTAGTCTATCATGAAATTTCCAACTTGACTTGGACTTAGGGCTCTCCTTAGAACCCATATCACTTATAATATGCCTCATACACTTATTATCATATCCAATGGATATCCATCCTATTAATAGTCCTCGTCTTCACACAAAATAATATAATTAGCGCACATTGACTTTCTTAATAGCGCTTAAGTACTTCAAAAGTTTGCGAGGTGTTACAGGAATAACATGTTCGTGTATTAAAGGAGACCCATGGGATAGGACCACATCATTTTGAAATGAAAATATATGTTTATGGTGTGTTAGAACATACTAAGGAGTTTTGTGAATGGCAAGAACTTGTGTGGAACAAGTTGGATACATTAAGTGGAAAGGATGTCCCAATTCGTACAACATCCTACTTCAAACGCATATTTCTACCAAACTATAAAGATGTAGGAGGTGATCTAGCTATCAAATTGAATCCCCCTCAGTCTAGTTTCTAACTCCTCAAACTGTTCGCCATGTGGATATGTATACAGAAAGTTATGGCCATTTTACTGGACCTGTGTCATATGCGCGGCCACGCGTATTTGAGAGTTTCTGCCTTGTGTGCGCGGCCAGATGTGCGGCCACTTGCCCAGGTGCGCGGTCGTGCATGTAGGAGCCCATTAAATAACCACAAGGCCGGGTAGAGAGAGGGGTTAAGTCATTTCTTGAGCTAAAACCTGATATTTTAGAGAGAAGTGAGAGTGTTCTAGAGAGAGGAAGTAGATGAAGTGTTTTGTTCATCAAAATCTTGTTCAAGCCTTGAAAACCAACAAGGAAATCTCAAAAGTTCTTCACTTAAGAGGTAAGATTTGAACCCCTAGTCTTCAATTTCGAGTTTGGGGTAAAATATGGGTGATTGGGAGTATGATTCTGTCATGACCCAAAAACCTAATCTGTTGTAATGGCGCCTATCGTGGAACTAGGCAAGCCGACTCATTTCCAAACAAAAATCGATATTTTCATTTCAAAGATAATTTCATGGTTATTTAACATAAAACCTCCATTTAAAGAGTTCAAATCAAAGAAAAACAGAAGTGCGGAAAAGAAAAGCATGACATCGGGGTGTCACTAGTCATGAGCATCTACTATAATCTGTCTAACAATATCAAGGCTAACTCAGCCTGGAAAATAGCTAAATGATACTAAAGGAAGATAAGAGGGAGAAGAGCAGGGGCTACGATCGCCAAACAGCTACCTTGCTATCTCCAAATAAACAATCTGCAACCAGAACACTCAGTAACCGTTACCGTGTCCAGCTACACCTTAATCTGCACACAAGGTGTAGGGAGTAACGTGAGTACGCCAACTCAGTAAGTAACAAAAATAAATAAAGACTGAGCAGTAGTGACAACATATCAGTGAGCATATAACATTCATATCATGAAATCTCAATAAAGTACAACATCCTTTTAAAAGTCAGTGTTTGAATCAAATCATCTCGTTTAAACTCGGTTCCAGTAAAAAAATCATTTAAAGATATTTTTCCAACAGTTTTTCAAACAAAGACTCAATGCAAAGGTGAACAAAAATGATGAAATCACAAACTGCCCCTTGGGCAAAACATCACTCATATACAGCCCCTCGGGCAAACCTCACAGTCACTCGTGCCACTCGGGCATACCTCATAATCACTCTTGTCACTCGATCATACCTCACAATCACTTTTGCCACTCGGGCATACCTCACAATCACTCATGCCTCCAAGTCACTCAGCACTCGGCACTTGGCACTCGCACTCAGTAGGTACCTGCGCTCACTGGGGTGTGTACAGACTCCGGAGGGGCTCCTTCAGCCTAAGCACTATAATCTGCACGGACAACTCACGTGCGATAATAATAAAGTATGCTGCAAGTGGGCAGCCCCGATCCACACTTATCTTCACCAATCAGGCCCTCGGCCTCACTCAGTCATAAGTATGCTGCAAGCGGGCAGCCCCGATCCACACTCATCCTTACCAATCAGGCCCTCGGCCTCACTCAGTCATAAGTATGCTGCAGGCGGGCAGCCCCGATCCACACTCATCCTCACCAATCAGGCCCTCGGCCTCACTCAGTCATAAATATGTCAAGCCTCTCGAGCATTTAAGTAAAACAGGGCATTCGGCCCATATCATTTATATGCATCAAAATAGAGTCATAAAATTAAGTTATATGGTAAACAAGTATAAACATGACAGAGTATAGATTTTCAATCAAAAACAATGAGAGGATGGTAAGAAACAGCCCCTAAGGGTCCAAACAGCATTGGCGCAAGGCCCAAACATGGCATTCAGCCCAATTTACAGAAATTCATTCTAAAACATATAAGTATCAAATGGTTTCAACAAAGTATGCAACTTTACAGTTGCTACGGGACGGACCAAGTCACAAATCCCCAACAGTGCATGCTCACACGCCCGTCACCTAGCATGTGAGTCACTTGAAAATAGTAGAATGATACGAAATCTGGGGTTTCATACCCTGAGGACCAGATTTACAATCGTTACTTACCTCAAATCGGTCAATCTCTAACCCACAATGATCTTGCCTCTGGACTCGGCCTCCAATTGCTCCAAATCTATTCACAATCAGTACAATACCATCAATACGAAATATAGGAATGAATTCCACAAGAAAAACTACAAAATTAGACCAAAACCCGAAATTGGCTCAAACCCAACCTCCCGGGGCCACGCCTCGAAATCCGACCAAATTTACAAAATTAGAAAGCTAATTCACTCACGAGTCTAACCATACCAAATTCATCAAAATCCAACATCGTTTGGTCCTTCAGATCCTTAAATTACTTTCCAAATATTTCAAGCCCTAACCCCTCATTTTCACTAATTACCATGATTAAAACAACGGGAAATCACAAGTATACAAGTATAGGGCTCAAGTAACTTACCTCAACGAAATCCCCTTGACTCCCTCTTCAAATCTCTCCCAAAAGCTCCAAAAACCGAGTTGAAATTGTGAAGAATGACCAAAATGCGCGAAGGGTTCTATTATGGTTTCTGCCCAGGTTTTTCGCACCTGCGGTCCAAGAAGCCGCACCTGTGCAACTCACTTAATCACCCAGCTTCCGCACCTGCGAGGACCTTCCTCTCACCTGCGGACTCGCATCTGCGGTCCCAGGTGCACATCTGCTAAACCAGTCCAAACTTCTCATCTCCGCATCTGCTCTCAAGGCCTCGCACCTGCGGGCTCGCAGATGCGGCCAATTCTTCGCA
>AWOL01S0004191.1:0-10802 GCA_000715115.1 Nicotiana otophora
GTCAAGAAAGCAGAATGAAGGAATAAGGAAGCAAAAGATGGAAGAGAGCTAAAGAAGAGAGCGGGATCATATTGAAGATCCAGAAGGAATGATTAAGGAATGAAATTCTATTGAAGATCAAGAAGGAAGGATTAAGGAATGAGATATTGCCTTAACATTGTCAACTACAGTGATATCTTCTATAGCTTTTATTTTGTCTGGGTTGATCTATATTCCCCGGCTAAATACCATGAACCCGAGAAACTTGCCCGAGCTGGCCCCGAAGGCACACTTCTCCGGGTTTTGCTTCATATTGTATTTCCTCAATATGTTGAAGGTTTCCTCTAAATGTTTCAAATAGTCCTCTTCTCGCAGGGACTTAACCAACATATCGTCAACATAAATCTCCATTGACTTCCCTATTTGTTCTTCGAACATCAGATTAACTAGACGTTGGTACGTGGCACCGGCGTTCTATAGTCCAAACGACATTACGTTATAACAATAGGTGCCGAATGTTATTATGAAATAAACCTTTTCTTGATCGCCCAGGTCCATAAAACTTTGGTTGTACCCGGTATAAGCGTCAAGAAAACTCAGTATCTTGTGTCCGGTTGTCGCGTCGATCATTCAATTGATGTTAGGCTAAGGGAAGAGTCCTTTGGACATGCCTTGTTTAGATCCTTATAATTTACACACATCCTAAGTTTTGTTTCCTTTTTAGGTATGACTACTATGCTAGCTAACCAATACGGGTATTTAACTTCCTGGATAGAACCTGTTTATGGCATGCCTCCCAACAATCTCGGACAGGACCTCCTGATGTGACCAGTAGCTCTATACTCAAAACACTTATCCTGTTGTTGTGGATGTTGAAGCTGAAGATGAACCGAACAGGCTGGATAACAATGGTGATAGCTCTAAAGATGAGGTGCACTAATAGGAGTTGATGGTGCACTGTAGGCTGGCTGCCCAGAATGAGGTACTTAAGGACCACGACTCCCTGAAGCATTGCAAGATGCCTGAAGCGCTGACTAAAATGGCCTGGGAGGATGGCCCTTACCGAAAGTACCCCTGCCTCCAGATGAGGCACCACTGAAACTACTGGAATGACGAGGCATGTTATCAGATAATGACCATCTCTCCTGAGCATGAACCATCGCGATCCATCTCGCAATATCTACAACCCTCTGGAAAGTAATATCATCTACAGTCTCATTGGCCATCCGTAACGTGATAATGAAAGTGAGCCTATCAAGGAATCTCCTCACTCTCTCCCACTAAGTAGGGAGCAAGATAATGTTATAGCGAGCTAGGTCCACAAATCGAATCTCATACTGGGTAACAAACATACTACCCTGCTAAAGATGCTCAAACTGCATGCGGTAATCCTCTCTCAGAGTTACAGGGTTGAACTTCTCTAAAAATAGTTGTGAACGTTAAGTGAATGCGAACCAGCTAGTCTAGTCAACATATGATATCTCCATCATTTCTTGGCGGAACCAGTCGTATGAAACACTACCAAATCGACCCCATTAGTCTCAACTATACCCATTTTGTGCAGCACATCGTGGCAATGGTCCAGGTAATCATGTGGGTCCTCAGAAGATGCACCACAGAAATGATAAGGGAAGAGCTTGGTAAACTTATCTAACCTCAACAAGATCATCGGCCTGTGCCGTAATGACTGGCTGAACTACCCGAACTGTCAGGACTGCTGGAGTCTGATACTGGGGAGCCACCTGCTCCGGGGTGTGAGTAGCGGGAGTCTATGCTCCTCCCCCAGCCTGAGAGATGGTTGGTACCATCGTAAATATACCGGTCTGGGCCACACTCTCTATAAGGCCCACCAAGAGGACTAGAGCATCCTAAAGAACTGGAGTGGCTATGAACCCCTCTGGGGCCTGAGTTGCTCCGATGGGTATAGTATGAGCTGGAACATCCTCCTCGTGATCAATTTGAGCTCCGCTGCGAGTGCTACTGCTCAAGCTCTAGGCCGAGCTCTGCCTCTGCCTCGACTTCTAGTTCGACCTCGGTCTCGACCTCTTCCCCTGGTATGAGCTGCCACTGAGAGCTCTGGCTCCTGTTCGGCTACAGTTGTTGTGCGTGTTCTCGCCATCTGTGAGAGAACAAAAAAAGAAGGGTTCAAACATCAAGGATAGAACAAAATCGGATGATAGAGAAGGATAGAAGTAACCTAGGTAACCTAGTAACATCAAGGGAAGAGCTTGCTCCTGACTCGTGAGACCTGGGTAACCTAGTTCTATAATACCAACTTGGCACAACCCGGAATTTCCACCCTCGAGACCGGGATGGCACGTAACATTTCACTTGCTAGGCAAGCCAACGTTTGAAATAGTTTTTAACCATTTTTAACAATTCAAATTAAATAATAACCCAGATGCTGAATAAACTGAAATGGAGTAAGAAAACCATAATAACAGTGATATCTAGATACAATCCCTGAACTGGTGTCACAAGTACACGAGTGACTAGAGTACTACATACAATAGTTTGAATGAAAGCCAGACTGTCTGAAATTAAATAAACCACTAGAATAATGTATAAGGGGACTTCAAGACTACGAACACCATACGGTTGTACCTCATGCCTCCGTCAAGCAATCAATTTGAGCAATATACTGACCGCCGCTAGAAATGACTCCAAAATATGCACAAGAATGGCAGAGTGTAGTATGAGTACAATTGACCCATGTACTTTGTAAGTGCCGATCCTAACCTCAACGAAGTAGTGACGAGGCTAAGAGGTGTCACTTACAATAACCTGTACGTAGTATAATAATAATAACAAGAAAGGAAACACAGGAAAAGTAAGGCAGTTAACTTATGAAAACAATCTCAACCCTCAAAATCTATAAATCAAGAAACATCACTCCTCAGAATCTCGTATGAAAATACTGAAAGCTAACACAATACAATAATGAATACAACACACACAATCTGTTCTAGCACGCAACCTGATTCCACCATACACATAATCCTCCCTTATTTACAAATATCAATATCAAGAATAACATGTCAAATCCATTGCGGCACGCAACCCAATCCCAACATATCAATCAGAATTAGTATCATAATCCTCCCTTATTCACCATATCGAAATCACATATAAAATCCGTTGTGGCATGCTACCCGATCCCAGGAAATCAATATCAATCCTTCCTTATTCCTCTTATTGTGGCGTGCAACCCGATCCATAAACAAAATCAATAAATGTAATCAATTCAACAACTCAATTCACAAGAATTCTACGATTAAGAATATGAAAGCAAAGCCAAAAACGAACCTCATACCAAATCAAGAAATGCTACAATTAATACAAAGAAACAAGACAAGCCAAATATATGAAAGTTAAAGTGTACGAGTAAGACAAGTAAGGCAAGTAACAAATAATTATGGAATCATGGAAGAAACGAGCATTTAAATACAAGAGTAAATAGATCACAAGTAAAAAGTTATGGCATAAAAAGCAATTAAAACATGTAACAGTTAAGATATGGAATAACATGATTAATGAAATACGGGAAAGCATGAAAATAACTATTTTGACAGTGTACATATACTCGTCACCTCGCATATACGCCGTTACACATGTAATTCACATAACATATAGTTCAAGGTTTTCTAATTCCCCCAAATCAAGGTTTGACCCAACACTTCCCTCGCTCTGCAATCAAATCAAAGCAAAATCGAGGCCTTTCCTCTAAAATCCGCATGCCGCCTGCCGCCTGCACACCAATCGAAACTAACCAAAATCGACTTTAAAAATATCAAACTCTACTAGGTAAATCAATTAAAATACATAAAGTTAAGGTCTGTACACTTTTCCAAAAAAATCCACAAAAGTCAACCCCGGGCTCGCTTGGTCAAAACCCGAGATTTGGACCAAAACCCAATTCCCCATTCACCCCTGAGCCCTATTATATGATTAGTTTCAAACTCCGACCTCAATTTGAGGTCTAAAACTCAATTTTACAAACAACTCCCAATTATACCCAAATCCCTACTTTCTACCATGAAAATCCTAGATTTAATGTTGAAAACACTTGGAAAGTAATGGTTAATTGAAAAGAAATAGATTAAAGTTTCATACCAATGTATTTGGTAAGAAAATCCTCTTACAAAATCGTCTCTAGGGTGTTTAGGGTTGAGAGTTTGTAAAAAATGAACAAAATCTCGTGTTCTCAGTTTTTTTTTGTTCAGGCGCAGATATCACAAATGTGACCTGGGTTTCGCAATTGCTAACCTCGCAAATGCAAAGAAGTCCTCACAAATGCAAAGAAATCACATTTCTATTGCCGTCGCAAATGCAATGGTTTTATTCGCAAATGCGACCCATTTGGTCACAAATGCAAACCAGCTCCCCCCCCCCAGCACCCCATCGCAAATGCGAACAATCTATTCGCAAATGCGAACCTCACATTATACGAATCTCACAAAAACCCCTCAGGCTCCAAAATGAACATGCACACAAGTATAATAAAATCATACAAACTCGCTTACACGATCAAAATACCAAAATAACACCTAGAACTACGAATCAAATATCAAGATAATAAAATTTTCAAAGAAGCTTAAGAACTTTCAATTTTACAACCGGACGTCCGAATCACGTCAAATCAACTCCATTTTAAACCAAATTTGGCAGATAGGTCTGAATACTGAAATGAACCTAAACAAAGTTTCGGAATCGAAATCTGAACCCGGTAATAATAAAGTCAACCTACGGTCAAAAGGAATTCTTTTAGCCTTTAATTTACTAGTTTTCACCAAATTACGTTAAATCAAGTTAGGGACTTCTAAATTGCATTATGGACATGAGCCCAAGTCTTAAATCACGATACGGACCCATCGGGACCGTCAAAACACTAATCTGGATCTGTTTATCCTAAATGTTGATCGCAGTCAACTCAAATGAGTTTTTAAGGCAAACTTTTACATTTTCTTCAATTTTGCACATACAAATTATTCGAGAAAAGATACAGACTGCGCATGTAAATCTAGAAAGGATAAATGGAGCTATTTAAGCTCTCTAAACACATAAATGAATGTTAAAACTATAAATTACCTATCGGGTCATCACATTATCACTCACCTTCTCGAAGCCTTCAATATCTTTTTCTCAAACTACCTATATGTATCTGTCTCCAAGTGTTACAATACTAGAGTGTTTGTTAGCATTGGTTATGTTGTTGTGGATGGTGCTTTGATAAAGAAGCAGGAAACTGAAGCCAGAGTGATTCCCTCTAGATCCAAGGTAAAGGCTGATACTCCTCAGGCTGCTGTGAACAATACAAAATTACTTGCAAAAATTATTGCAGTTGACGACAAGCTGACTGCCATCAAGGATCTGCTCCTGATCACTCAGGCTTTAGTTGGAGATATCTACGAAGTCTCTAAGGAAACAGGTTCTGATGTGTTCAAGCTGAGAGTCATGGTCTAGAAGACTATAGAAAAATACGGTAAAAGCCTTAAAAAAAGTTCATGATCGTGTTGATGGAATCTCAGTCACAATAAATGCAAGCTTCGACCGTCTCAAGGAATCCATCTGCAATATCCTTACCTAATTTCTTCATCGTTGATTAATATTGGTTGTATCAAGAATTATTGTTTGCTCATGTCATTGGATGTTTATTTATTTTGGATGCTCCCATGGTTCAGCTGTTTTGAATGTTTTGGATAATCTGGATGACTATAATTATTAAACTTCTTATCTACTAGTAATACAACCTGCTTAGCCCTATTTTTGAGTGATGCCAAGGGGGGAAAGGATCAACTAACTTGTAGAAAAAATATGAGTCAACTAGCTGGGAAGGAGCCGACGAGTCAACTAGTTAGGAAGGAGTTGACCAACTAACTCACATGGAGAGACAACAAGTTGAGGGGGAGCTGACACAAAAGACCTGACAGCAAGTTGAGGGGGAGCCGACTGAAGATGAAATAAACAATGAAGTAAAATGAGTTAAGTTATTTTTCTATCATCATCAAAAAGGAGGAGATTGTTAGATCTATGTTTTAATTATGGAAAATAACTTACTTCTATTGTAGGAAAGCAAATCCAAAGAAGGAAGTCAAGAAAGCAGAATGAAGGAATAAGGAAGCAAAAGATGGAAGAGAGCTAAAGAAGAGAGCGGGATCATATTGAAGATCCAGAAGGAATGATTAAGGAATGAAATTCTATTGAAGATCAAGAAGGAAGGATTAAGGAATGAGATATTGCCTTAACATTGTCAACTACAGTGATATCTTCTATAGCTTTTATTTTGTCTGGGTTGATCTATATTCCCCGGCTAAATACCATGAACCCGAGAAACTTGCCCGAGCTGGCCCCGAAGGCACACTTCTCCGGGTTTTGCTTCATATTGTATTTCCTCAATATGTTGAAGGTTTCCTGCAAATGTTTCAAATGGTCCTCTTCTCGCAGGGACTTAACCAACATATCGTCAACATAAATCTCCATTGACTTCCCTTTTTGTTCTTCGAACATCAGATTAACTAGACGTTGGTACGTGGCACCGGCGTTCTATAGTCCAAACAACATTACGTTATAACAATAGGTGCCGAATGTTATTATGAAATAAACCTTTTCTTTATCGCCCATGTCCATAAAAATTTTGTTGTACCCGGTATAAACGTCAAGAAAACTCAGTACCTTGTGTCCGGTTGTCGCGTCGATCATTCAATTGATGCTAGGTAAAGGGAAGAGTCCTTTGGACATGCCTTGTTTAGATCCTTATAATTTACACACATCCTAAGTTTTGTTTCCTTTTTAGGCATGACTACTATGCTAGCTAACCAATACGGGTCTTTAACTTCCTGGATAGAACCTATTTACAAAAGTTTAGATATTTCGTCATTGAGGAATACGTGTTTGATATCGTACTATGGCGTTCTCTTTTATTTGACCGGATAGAACTTTGGATCCGGGCTCATTTTGTGAGTTGTTACCTCCGGTAGGATCCCTTTCATGTCTAGAAGGGACCATGCAAAACAATTGGCATTAACTTTAAGAAAATTATTAAGTTCTTTCTTGAGCTCGGGAGTTAGTCTCGTTCCCAAGTATACCTTTCGATCCGATAGATGCTTAATCAGTATAACCTTCTCCAACTCCTCGATTGTTGACTTAGTGGCATTGGTGTCATCGGGCGCTATAAAAGATCTCGGGACGCCGTAATCATCCTCATCGTATGCTACATGCTTCTCCTATTTTTCCGACTTGGTTGAGGCCGGCATCATTGATTGCTATTTTGTATTCTTTTCTTCGGCCAGTTCCCTGCTTTTTGATGTCGAAACCCTAGGCATAGGGATTAATTCATCGACAATGAACATTTCCTTTGTAGACGGTTGTTCCTCGTAGACTCTTATGACTCCTCCCGAAGTGGGAAATTTTGGCTCCTCATGTAAGGTTGAAGGCACCGCTCTCATGTTGTGAACCCATGTCCTTCCGAACAAGGAATTATACCTCATATCCCCCTCAATCATGTAGAACTTTGTTTCCTGAGTAGTCCAGGCAGTGTTTATCGGTAAAGTTATCTCACCCTTTGTGGTCTCGCATGCCATGTTGAATCTATTCAATACCTGGACCACCAGTACGATTTGGTACCGGTACTACGACCCTCCATCGGAAGATGTTGGCTGAGCTACGCATCAATGTGAAGTTGGATGATGCCCTTGGCATCTTTGTCGCTGAACGAGATTGCCCCTTCCGGGACATAATTGTGGGTGCGTTTTTCCCTCATGATAGAAACTTTGGTACGTTTTATCATTGGCCCTTGGGGGACATCCACTCCCCTAATGATCATGTTGATCACGTGTTTGGCTTCTCTTGTTTGACCCCTGTGTCTGAAGTGATATTTGGCTCGTTCGCTTAGGAATTCCTGCAGGTGTCCATTGTTGAACAATAGAGCTACTTCTTCTCTTACCTGTCGACAATCTTCGATCCTATGACTGTGAGTACAGTGGTATTTACACACCAAGCTATGACCCCTCTGGGCGAGATCAGACTGTACTGGTCTAAGACACTTGGTCTCTTTGATGTGCCCTATTGCCGACATTATATTTGCAGCACCCACGTTGAAATTATATTCCGATAATCTCGGTGCTTCCCTACCCCCGAGCGACCTATCAAAATTGCTTTTGCTCATCAGGCCTCGGTTGCTCGGTCCTTGATCATTTCTCTTGCTCTGTTGGGGTAAACAGACTCCTAGGGGGCCCTAGTTGGTCGTCCTCGACTCTGACCTTCGATTGACACCTGTTTTGGATGTCGGCTCATGTGACCGTTGAGTAATCCACCAAGTTTTTCTAAAATTGTTGAGAAGCCATGGAACTTCGAGGGTTGACCCCTTGAGTAAATGCCTGAACGGACCAATTATCCGCGACCAGGGGCAGGTGCATCCGTTCCATCTTGAACCTCGATACGAACTCCCTAAGCATCTCGTTATCCCTTTGCTTGACTTTGAAATGGTCCGACTTCCTCGTCTCGACCTAGATGGTGTCGGCATGGGCCTTTACGAATTCATCACGAAGAAGAAAACACCAGACACCAGAAGAAGTTTAAAACCAGCTAATTTCCAATTTCAAACCATTCATAGCCTATCCAAAACTCACCCGAGTCCTTGGGGCTCCAAACAAAATATGCACACAAGTCCAAAAATATTATACGAACTCGCTCGCATGATCAAAATACCCAAATAACACCTAGAACTACGAATCGGATACCAAATCAAATAATATTTTCAATGAAACTTTAGAATTTCTATTTTAACAATCGTACGTCTGAATCACGTCAAACCAACTTCGTTTCTCATTAAATTTTTCAGACAAGTCATAAATATAGTAATGGACCTATACCGAGTTTCAGAACAAAAATATGGACCCGGTAACAACAAAGTCAAAAATTGGTCAAATCTTTAAATTCATTAAACGTTTGAACTCCAAATTTTCGACAAAAAGTGATAACTCGAGCTGTGAACCTCCGAATTGGATTTCAGTCATACGCCCAGGTCCAAAGTCACGATACATACCCATCGGGACCCTCAAAATACGGATCCGGATCAGTTTTCTCACAACATTGACCGAAGTCAACTCAAATGGATTTTTAAGGCAAAATTTCACTTTTTATCAATTTTGTTTAACATAAAATCCTTCCGGAAAAAAGACACGAACTGTCTATGCAAATCAAGGAAGGCTAAAATGAGATATTTGAGGTTTCGAAACACAGAATTGATGTTTACAACTCTAGATGACCTATCGGGTCATCACATTCTCCACTTCTAAAATAACAGTTCGTCCTCGAACGGACATAGAAATGTACCTCGACTGGTGAAAAGGTGTATATATTTACTCCGCATGTCCGACTCGGACTCCCAGGTAGCGGTCGCGACCAACTGACCTCTCCACTGCACTCGAATTGAAGGATAACTCTTAAACCTTAACTGCCAAACATTTTGGGGTAGAATAGCCACCGACTCCCCCTCATAAGTCAAATCCTTGACAAAACTAGACTGAGCTGAAATCTAACACATGGGATGGATCACAGTGATACTTCTGGAGCATGGACAGATAGAACACCGGATGGATTGCTGATAAACTAAGTGGCAATGTGAGCTTGTAGGCCACCTCACCCACTCTCTAGAGAATCTCAAAAGCTCCGATGTACCTAGGGCTCAACTTGGCATTCTTTCCGAACCTCATCATACCCTTCATGGGTGAAACCCGGAGTAATACCCTCTCTCCGACCATGAATGCAACATCACGAACCCTACGATCGGCATAATCTTCTGCCTAAACTGAGTTGTGCGAAGTCGATCCTCGATAATCTTGACCTTATCCAAGGCATCCTGTACCAAATCTGTACCCAACAAATGAGCCTCCCCAGGCTCGAACCATCCAACTAGAGATCGGCATCGCCTCCCGTATAATGCCTCATAGTGAGCCATCTGAATGCTCGACTGGTAGTTATTGTTGTAGGCAAACTCCGCAAGTGGCAAGAACTGATCCCAAGAACCCCCGAAATATATAACACAAGAGTAGTTCCTATCCTCTAATTTCTGAATAGTGCGCTCTGACTGTGTGTGCTCTGACTGTCCGTCCATTTGAGGATGAAATATTGTGCTCAACTCTACTTGCGTGCTTAACTCACGTTGTACTGCCCTCCAAAAGTGCGAGATGAACTGCGTACCTCGATTAGAAATGATAGACACGGGGACACCGTGAAGACGGACGATTAAGTTTGTATAAGAGCTGATAGTGTACTGTAAGTTGGTTGTCAAGAATAAGGCACATAAGGTGTCACGACCCAAAATTTCCACCTTCAGACCATGATGGCGCCTAATATTTCACTTGCTAGGCAAGCCAACGTTAGAATAATATTAACCATTTTAAAATAATTTTTAAATGTATTAATAACAAGGAAACAAATGCGGAAGCAAAGTTTGAAATATAGTGAAATAATCCATCAAACAACGATGTCTAAATACCATCCCAGAATTGGTGTCACAAGTGCACGAGCTTCTAGAATAAATACAAATAAAGGTCCGAATAAAATAAAGCTGTCTGGAAATAAACACACAACTAAAGTATAATAAACGGGGACTCAGAACTGCGAACGACATGCAGTTATACCTCAAGTCTCCTCTGATAGCTGAAATCTGAGCAAGTCTACGGTACGCCGCTGGGACCATCCAAAATCTGCACAAGAAGTATAGAGTGTAGTATCAGTACAACCGACCCCATGTACTGGTAAGTGCTGAGCCTAACCTCGACGAAGTAGTGACGAGGCTAAGGCGGTTCACTTACATTAAC
>AWOL01S0004191.1:20275-39392 GCA_000715115.1 Nicotiana otophora
CATTTTAATCAAGTCTGTTGCGGCGTGCAACCCGATCCCCCAATATATATATATGTATGTCAACTTTTAAATAAGTCTGTTGCGGCGTGCAACTCGATACTCTAATATGGACTTTTTAATAAGTTTGTTGTAGCGTGTAACCCGATCCTCCAATATTGACTTTTATTAAGTCTGTTGCGGCGTGCAACCCGATCCTCCAATATTGACTTTTAATAAGTCTGTTGCGGCGTGCAACCCGCTCTTCCAACATATTCATTTACCAATCAATTCTTATAGAAGAAATTTCTAATAAACGCAACAATTAATATAAAATCATAAGACAAAAAGCATACAATAATATTGATTTAATTATGAAGCAAACAATGACACTGTCTGGTTTCCTTCTTCGCGTTCGCGAAGAGGAACTGGAGATAGGCGAAATTTACTCTTTGTGTTCGCGAAGAGGGGACCGCATTCGCGAAAGGTTAAATGGCAGTGTACATCACGAACGCGTGGGAGCGCTCACGTTCGCGTAGAAGGGCGAGGCCTAGCCGGGCACCAGGCGATAAGGCTTCGCGTTCGCGTAAGAGAGACCACATTCGCGAAGGCCAAGTTTGGCAAGGCATCACATTCGCAAGACTGCCCTCGTGTTCGCGAAGAATAAATCTGGGACAACACAAAAATGTGCTTCGCGAATGCGAGGGTGCTATCGCGTTCGTGAAGAAGAAATTCCTGGACAACATAACTTAAGTTCTAGAAATGGGATTTCGTCCCATTTTTCATTTTTCAAGATTTTGAGCTCGGGTAAGGCGATTTCTAGGCGATTTTTACGGGAAAATATTAGGGTAAGTGCTCCTTATCCTATATTGATAATATTTCATGATTCCATACTCATTTACATCATGAATCCGAGAATGTATGGAAGAAAAATTAGATTTTTATAAAATATTCAAAAAATATAAAATGAAGATTTGAAAGCCACTCCGATGTCGGAATTCGATAATTTTTGTATGGTTGAACTCGTATCGGAACAGGTGTTAGGATTCGTAAGGTTTTTCCCGGATTCAAGACGTGGGTTCCACTGTTAATGTTTTAAATAAATTTTGGATTTTAATCCGGAACTTCATATGGAATTAATTCCTACGATTTGTATTGAGTATATTGAATTGTTTATGATTAGATTTGAGGATTTCGGACACAAATCCATGAGGCAAATATTTATTGGATTCTTGAATTTGGTTGCAAAGCGAGGTAAGTGTCGTGGTTAACCTTGACTTGAGGAAATAGAACCTCTGAATTATTTGCTATGTGAATTTCATGTCTAACAATGTATAGGCAAGGTGACGAGTGCCTATACTTTGTCAAATTAATTATTTTCTTAATTATTTTAACATCTTAAATTGTTTTAAGATACAAATTAATTATTATAATAATTATTTATCTCCTATTCCTTGTCAAATATTAATTCTTGAATTCCTGCAATAATTGTTACATGCTTACTTGATTTATGTGTCTTAATTGCTACTTGACATTTAGCATATTAAATATTAGACTGCCTATTTTCTCCCTAATTTCCACAATTAATTGCAGCCTGTCATTGTTTGTTTCATAAATAAATTATAATTATTGTATGCCTTAATGCTTAATAGTTTCGCATTGAACGTGGTATTTATTGGAGTATTTTTATTACATTTAAGAGTTGTTAAAATATATGGAGGGATCGGATTGCACGCCCAACGAAAATAAAAATAAAAATATTGGGGGATCGGGTTGCACACCACAACAGAGTTATTTAAAGTTTATACTGGGGGATCAGGTTACACGCCACAACATATTTATTTAAAGTTTATATTATTGGAACGGGTTGCACGCCGCAACCTCAACCAAATACACCACCAAATCCTAAAACATCATAGGAACTTAGTCAAAATCTCAAATCACATCAAACAATGCTAATACCACAAATCATATCACAATTCAAGCTTAAGGGACTTAAGAATTTTCAACTTCTACTTCCGATGCCGAAACCTATCAAATCAAGTCCGATTGACCATAAATTTTGCACACAAGTCATAAATGACATAACAGACTTATAAAAAATTTCAGAACTCGAATCCGACCCTGATATCAATAAAAGTCAATTTGTGGTCAAACTTTGAAATCTTTAAGCCTTTAGGCTTCTAGTTTTCGCCAATTGGCGATAATTCAAGGTAGGGACCTCCAAATTAAATTTTGGGCATAAGCCCAAGTCCTAAATCATAATACGGACCTATTGAAACTGTCAAAACACTGATCCGAGTCTGTTTGCTCAAAATATTGACCAAAGTCAACTCATTTAAGTTTTAAGGCTCTATTTCACATTTTAATCTATTTTTCATATAAAAACTTTTCGGAAAATTATATGGACTGTGCACGCAAGTCGAGAAATAATGAATAGTGATTTTTGAGGTTTTAAAATACATAAATAATTATTAAATTTAAAGATGACCTTTTTGGGTCATAACATTCTCCACCTCTAAAACAAACGTTTGTCCTCGAACGGAATTAGAAAAAGTACCTGAGCTGGTGAAAAGGTGTGAATATTTACTCCACATGTCCGACTCGGACTCCCATGTAGATGCTTCTACCGGCTGACCTCTCCATTGTACCCGAACTGAAGGATAACTCTTAGACCTCAACTATCGGACTTGTCGGGCTAGAATAGCTACCGGTTCCTCTTCATAAGTCAAATCTTTTTCCAATTGGACTGAGCTGAAATCTAGTACATGGGACGGATCACCATGATATTTCCGTAGCATAGACACATGGAACACCGGATGAACTGTTGATAAACTAGGTGGTAGTGCAAGCCTGTAGGCTACTTCGCCCACCCTTTCAAGAATTTCGAAGGGTCCTATATACCTAGGCCTCAACTTTCCCTTCTTTCCGAACCTCATTACACCTTTCATAGGTGAAACCCAGAGCAATACTCTTTCTCCAACCATGAATGCAATATCACAAACTTTACGGTCAGCATAACTCTTTTTCCTAGACTGAGATGTGCGAAGTCGATCCTAAATAACCTTGAACTTATCCAAGACATCCTGTACCAAATCGATACCCAACAACCGAGCCTCTCCCGGTTCAAACTATCCAACTGGCGAATGACATCGCCTTTCATATAATTCCTCATATGGAGACATATGAATGCTCGACTGGTAGATATTATTATAAGCAAACTCTGCAAGTGGAAAGAACTGATCCCAAGAACCTCCAAAGTCTATAACACAAGCGTGAAGCATATCTTCCAATATCTGAATAGTGCGCTCTGACTGTCCGTCTGTATGTGGATGAAATGTTATACTCAACTCAACCCACGTGCCTAACTCACACTGTACAACCCTCCAGAAGTGTGAGGTAAACTGCGTACCTCGATCTGAAATAATAGACACGGGCATACCATGAAGGCGGACAATCTCACAAATGTAAATTTCAACTAACCGCTCTAAAGAATAGGTAATTTCCACTGGAATGAAATGTGCTGACTTGGTCAACCTGTCCACAATGACCCAAACTACGTCGAATTTTCTCTGAATCCGTGGAAGCCCAACAACAAAATTCATAGTGATACGCTCCCACTTCCACTCAGGAATTTCTAAATTCTGAAGCAAACCACCAGGTCTCTGATGCTTGTACTTAACTTGATGACAATTTAGACACCGAGCTACATATACAACTATATCCTTCTTCATTCTCCTCCACCAATAATGTTGCCACAAATCTTGATACATTTTGGTGGCACCTATTTGAATAGAATACCTGGAACTGTGGGCTTCTTCCAGAATTAATTCATGAAGCCCATCCATATTAGGCACGCAAATACAACCCTGCACTCGTAGAACTCCATCTCCCCCCACAACAACCTGTTTGGCATCACCGTGCCACACCGTGTCCTTAAGGACAAGTAAATGAGGATCATCATACTGTGTGTAATGACCCGACTGGTCGTTTTGAGTATTATAACCCCGTTTCCCCATTTACTACTTAATTTATGCTTTATAGTTGTTTTATGACTTACCGGGTTAGTTGATTCGGGTCCGGAAGGAATTCGAAGTGAAATAAGACACTTAGTCTCATAATTGAAAATTTAAATTAGAAAAGTTGATCAGATATGGACATATGTGTAAATGACCTCATATTTGAATTTTGATTATTCCAATAGCTCTGTATGGTGATTTTGGCATTAGAAGCCTGTCCGAAAAATTATTTGGAGGTCTGTGGTGGAATTAGGCTTGAAATGCCGAAAGTTGAATTTTTGGAAAGTTTGACCGGGGGGTTGACTTTTTGATATCGGGGTCGGAATCCGATTCTAAAAATTTTAATACCTCTGCTATATCATTTATGACTTGTGTGAAAAATTGGAGGTGAATCGAACGTGATTTGATAGGTTCCAGAGTCATTTGTAGATATTAGAAATTTCAAAGTTCATTAGGCTTGAATTGGGGTGTAATTCATGGTTTTAGCGTTGTTTGAGGTGATTTGAGGGTTTGACTAAGTCGTATGATGTTTTAGGACTTGTTTGTGTATTTGGTTGAGGTTCTGAGGGTCTCGGGTGAGTTTCAGATAGTTAACGGATCAAAAATTGAACTACAACAGCTGCTGTAATTTCCTTATGCTGGAAATTCCTTTTGCCAGAAATCGAGCCCTGATTCGAGCCCAGAATCGATCCTAGAGTCAAGCCACGATCGAGCCCAAGGTCAAGGGCCACGATCGAAGGCAGGTTCGAGGACCAGGATCGAAGCCACGATCGAGCCTAGGGTCGAGAGCCACGATCGAAGGCAGGGTCGAGGACCATAATCGAGACCCAGGATCGAGGCCCAGGATCGAGACCCAGGATCGAGGCCCAGGATCGAGGGTCAAAATCGAGGCCCTAGATCAAGGCCCAGGAATTGATACCCAGGATCGAGGACCACGATCGAAGGCCAAGATAGAGGCAGGACTGAGGCGGTCTGGGTAGAATTATAAAGCACAGACTTCGTCCCATTCGCCATGTTTTACAAATTGGAGTTTTAGGAGGGGCAATGTTTGATAGATTTTCAAGTAAAACTTGAGGTAAGTCCCTGGTGATCATTTCTACCCTATAATATTGAATTATCATCGAATAATCCGACAAGATTACATGATTTTGAGGTGTAAATCGAAGATTTGAACTTAGAAATTTGGAAATAAGATTTTTAGATTTGAGGGTCGAGTTGAGGTCGGATTTTGATAAAATAGGTATGGGTAGAGTCGTGGTTGAATGGGCTTTCGGATTGTATAACTTTTGTCAGGTTCCGAGATGTGGGCCCCACGAGCGAATTTTGAGTTAAAATTCAGATTTTATGGAAAAATTGTATTTTCTTATGGAATTAGTTCCAATAAATTTTATTGACTAAAACGAATTATTTGTGACTAGATTTGAGGCATTCAGAGGACAATTTGCAAGGCAAAGGCATAACAGAGTTAAGAATTTCACGCTCTAAGGTAAGTAACAGTTTTAAATTTGGTATCATGTGATTACTTTGGAGGTGACGCACATGAGAGGTGACGGGTGTGTGGGCGTGCAGCGAGGGGATTGTGACTTGGTCCGTCCCGTGGCAATATAACTATAAGTCATACTAGAAACCATGCTTAGGCTATATGTTGGTATTGTTGGGACCCACAGAGCTCGTATACATGTTGAATTATCTGCTTAAATTGATGTTTTGAACTTAGTCACAGCTTACTTGATTATTTTATCTCAGTCTCTATTTGTTCATTATTGATGTATCATATCATTGTTGTTGGGCTGATTTTATGACTGTTGAGAGCCCGAGCGACTGGAGAGGTTTATGACTTAGTGAGGCCGAGGGCCTGATTGTGTGATATTATACTATAGCACGTAAGTTGGTCGTGCAGCACGTGAGTTGGCTGTACGGATCCTTATATTAGACCATAGCATGTGAGTTGGCCGTGCGGATCTAGATATTTATATTATAGCACGTGAGTTGTCCGTGCAACATGTGAGTTGTCCGTGCATCTTATAGCGCTTGGGTTGTAGGAGCTCCTTCGAAGTCTGTACACCCCCAGCGAGCGCGGGTACCCATTGAGTGTGAGTGCTGGGGGCTGGGAGCCCAGTGAGTGTTGAGGGTTGGGAGCCGAGTGAGTGATTGGTGTCCTGAGAGGCTATACTTATTTTTCATTTGTTGATGCACTTAGTTGCTATTATTTTGAAATTCCTGAAGAATTCTATATCCGGATTACATCAACTTGAACTGTATAAAATTGATTTGACTTAAACTGCTGGATTTGAGAGCATGTTTATTCTTTGCTGGAATTACTGAAAATAAACTATAACTATGTAGCTCGTCACTATCTTCAGATCTTTATTTATTATTGTTACCTGCTGAGTTGGTTGTACTCATACTACACCCTGTACTTCGTAGCAGATCCAGGTGCTCCCGGACATATCGGGTGTTGATTCTCTCACACAGTTGACTTTTTCAGAGATTCAGAGGTAGCTGCCGTGTTTCGCATACCTTGTCTCTCTTTCCCTATCTCCTTGTTTACTGTATTTGGTCTCAGACTATTTTAGACCATATTTTTCCAGACTTGTATTCAGATTAGATGCTCATGTACACAATGACACTAGATTTTGGGAGTATTTATATTTATACTTGTGAGATTCCTTCCGCTGAATTAAATCATTATGTTTTCAATTTACAAGAGATGTGGTTTATTGAGGTTGTCGGCTTGCCTAGTATTGAGATAGGCGCCATTATGATAGGTGAGTTTTTGGGTCGTGACAAGTTGGTATCAGAGCCTAAGTTACATAGGTCTCACGAGTCATGAGCGGGTTTAGTAGAGTCTTGCGAATCGGTGCGGAAACGTTTGTACTTATCTTCGAGAGGTTGCAGATCCCTTAGGAAAATTTCACTTTCTTGTATTCTGTCGTGCGAATTTGTTGATTTCGAAAACTAAATTTCTGTTATTCTATTCTCTCGCAGATGGTGAGGACACGTACTACCGGATCGGACGGTCAGCCAACCGTGCTAGTAGTTAGGGTCGCGAGAGGCCGGGGCCGTGGTAGAGGCCGGGGTCAAGGTAGAGGTCGAGGTATAGCTCGTACCACAGTTGGACCAGCACCTGTAGTACCACCAGTTGCTCCAGCTCAGGAGCAGATTCCAGATATAGCTGAGCCGACAGGATCAGCTCAGGCACCAACTGTGCCCCTTGAGATTCCAGGCCTTAAAGAGACTTTGGCCCAGATATTGGCAGCTTGCTCTGGTCTGGCTCAGGTGGTTTCGACTCAGGCCGCACCTTCCACTTCTCAGTCCGAGGGAGGTACTCATACCCCTGTTACTCGTACTCCAGACCAGGTAGTACAGGGACTTCAGATACCGGGGGCACTACCAGCCCAGCCAGTTGCAACTATTCAAGCCCCAGTAGTTCTTGTTATGGAAGATGATGAGCAGAGGAGACTTGAGAGATTTGAGAGGCTTTGACCTCCACCATTTAGAGGTACTGAATTAGAGGATGCTCAGGGTTTTCTGGATAGGTGTCAACGGATGCTTCGGACAACGGGTATTCTGGAGACCAGTGGGGTCTCATTCACTACTTTTGCAGTTTTCTGGGGCTGCACTCAGATGGTGGGAGACGTACAAGAGGCGTAGGCTTGTTGACGCAACACCCCTTACTTGGAAACAATTCTCCATGGCCTTTTTGGAGAAGTTCGTGCCTCAGTCCTGTAGAGAGGAGTTGCGCAGACAGTTTGAGCAGCTTCGCCAGGGTGATATGTCTGTGACGCAGTACGAGATGAGATTTTCTAAGTTGTATCGTCGTGCAGTATGGTTGGTTCCTACTGATAGGGAGAGGATTGGGAGGTTCATTGATGGACTCACATATCAGCTGCGGTTACTTATGACTAGGGAGAGTATCTGGTGCTACTTTTGATGAGGTAGTGGACATTGCTCGACAGATAGAGATGGTTCGTAGCCACGAATATGGAGAGAGAGAGAGGCTAAGAGGCCTCATGGTCTAGGTGATTATAGCAGTGTTCCTTTAGGGGGTCATTTTTACCGCGGTAGGGGTCATTCTTACAGACACGCTCAGACGGGTCATCAAGTTCATTATGGTGCATCAGCTAACCACGGTTCTTACAGTGCTCACTCAAGCTAGCCTTCATTCAGTGCACTACCAGCGCAGCGTTCTCATCATGCTTCGTCCGCTCAGCAGTTCCGTAAGAAGAGGGGTTGTTCGAGTGCGGAGAATTTGGTCATTTCAAGAGAGAGTATCCTAAGCTGTTGAGTGGGGCTCCAGAGCAGAGTTCTCGACTAACGGCACCAACAGTTCCACCACCTGCCCAGCCAGCATAGGGTGGGGCTCAGGCAGCTAGGGGTCGCCCAAGAGGGGGAGGTCGATTAGGTGGAGGGCATGCTCGATTCTATGCTTTTCCTGCCAGGCCAGATGTTGTTGCCTCAGATGCAGTGATCAAAGGTATTATTTTAGTGTGCCACCGGGAGGCTTCTATATTATTTGACCTGGTTCCACTTATTTATATGTATCATCCTATTTTTCTCATTTTCTTGATATGCCCTGTGAGTCCTTAGCTTCACCTGTTTGTGTATCTACATCGGTGGGCGATATTATTACTGTGGATCGTATGTATCGGTCGTGTGTGGTAACTATTGGGGAACTGGAGACTAGAGTTGATCTATTATTACTTAGTATGGTTGATTTTGATGTAAACCTGGGTATGGATTGGTTGTTTCCATGTCATGTTATTCTGGACTATCACGCAAAAATCGTGACGTTGACGATGTCGGGGTTGCCAAAGGTTGAATGGAGAGGTTATCTAGATCTTGTTCCTAGCAAGGTAATTTCCTATTTGAAGGCCCAACGTATGGTTGGAAAGGGATGGTTGTCATATTTGGCCTTTATGAGAGATGTTGATGCAGATACTCCTATTATTGATTCAGTACCAGTCATGCGAGACTTTTTCCTGCAGATCTGCCGGGTATGCCACCCAACAGGGATATTGATTTCGGTATTGACTTGGTGTAGGGCACCCATCCCATTTCTATTCCTCCGTATCGTATGGTGCCAGTTGAGTTAAAAGAATTGAAAGAGCAACTTCAGAAACTCCTTGAAAAGGAGTTAATTAGGCCTAGTGTGTCACCTTGGGGTGCACCGGTTCTGTTTGTGAAAAATAAATATGGTACTATGCATGTGTGCATCGATTATAGGCAGTTGAACAAAGTTACAATCAAGAATAAATATCCCTTGTCGCGCATTGATGACTTATTTGACCAGCTTCAGGGAGCAAGAGTGTTCTCCAAAATTGATTTGAGATCTGGGTATCACCAGTTGAAAATTCGGGATTCGAATATTCTAAAGACGGCATTCAAAACTCGTTATGGACACTATGAATTTCTTGTGATGTCTTTTGGGCTAACCAATGCCCCAGCAGCATTTATGCGTTTGATGAATAGTGTATTCTATCCATATCTTAATTTATTTGTAGTGGTATTTATTGATGATATTCTGGTGTACTCACGTAGCCAGGAGGAGCATGCACAACACTTGGGTATTGTATTACAGAGGCTGAGAGAGTAGAAACTTTATGCCAAATTCTCTAAGTGTGAGTTCTGGCTTCGTTCGGTGGAATTCTTGGGACATATAGTGTCCAGTGAAGGAATTAAGGTGGATCCGAAGAAAATAGAGACAGTTCAAAATTGGCCCAGACCATCTTCAGTTACTGAGATTTAGAGTTTTCTCGGCTTGGCCGATTATTATCGTTGTTTCGTGGAGGGTTTCTCATCTATTGCATCGCCTATGACTAAATTGACCCAGAAAGGTGCTCCGTTCGGGTGGTCGGATGAATGTGAAGAGAGCTGTCAGAAGCTCAAGAAAGCTTTGACTACAGCTCTAGTATTGGTGTTACCTACAAGTTCAGAGTCTTATACTGTATATTGTGACGCGTCGCTTATTAGTCTCGGTGCAGTGCAGATGCAAGACGGTAGGGTGATTGCATATGCGTCCAGACAGTTAAAGGTACATGAGAAGAATTATCCAATCCACGATCTTGGCGGCATTACTTGTACGGTGTCTAGTGTGAAGTATATACTGATCATCGGAGTCTACAACATTTGTTTAAACAGAAGGATCTTAATTTGCGACAACTAAGGTGGTTAGAGTTACTTAAGGATTATGATATCACCATTCTCTATCATACCGGAAAGGCCAATGTAGTGGCCGATGCCTTGAGTTGTAAGGCGGAGAGTTTGGGCAGTTTAGCATACTTACTGGTGACAAAAAGGCCTTTAGCATTGGATGTTCAGGCCTTGCCCAACCAGTTTGTTAGATTGGATGTTTTCGAGCCGAACTGAGTTTTGGCTCATGTGGTTTCTCGGTCTTCTTTATCTGATCTCATCAGAGAGCGCTAGTATGATGCTCCATGTCTGCTTGTCCTTAAGGACACGGTTCAGCACGGTGATGCCAAGGAAGTCACTATTCGAGATGACGGTGTATTACGGATGCAAGGTAGGCTATGTGTGCCTAATGTAGATAGTTTGTGTGAGCTGATTCTCCAGGAAGCTCACAGTTCTTGGTACTCTATACATCCAGGCGCCGCAAAGATGTATCAGGATTTGAGGTAGCACTATTGGTGGAGGCGAATGAAGAAAGATATAGTTGGGTTTGTAGCTCGGTATCTAAATTGTCAACATGTAAAGTACGAGTATTAGAGATCGAGCGGATTACTACAGAGACTTGAAATTCTAGAGTGGAAGTGGGAGCTTATTACCATGGACTTCGTAGTTGGGCTCCCACGGACTTTGAGAAAGTTTGATGTTGTTTGGGTGATAGTAGATCGCTTGACCAAATCTGCGCATTTTATTCCAGTTGGTACTAATTATTCTTCGGGGCGGTTGGCTGGGATTTATATTTGTGAGATTTTTCGCCTACACGGTGTACCAGTGTCCATCATATCAGATCAAGGAACGCAGTTTACATCACAATTCTGGAGAGCAGCGCAACGAGAATTGGGCACACAGGTTCAGTTGACTACAACATTTCATCCTCAGACGGACGGACAATCCGAGCGCACCATTCAGATATTGGATGATATGGTACGCGCTTGTGTCATTGATTTGGGGGGTTCTTGGGATCAATTTCTGCCACTCGCGGAGTTTGCCTGCAATAACAACTACCAGTCAAGTATTCAGATGGCTCCGTATGAGGCTTTGTATGGGAGACGGTGCCTGTCCCTAGTGGGTTAGTTTTAGCCGGGTGAAGTTAGGCCATTGGGTACTGACTTTGTTCAGGGTGCTTTAGAAAAGGTCAAAGTAATTCAGGAACGGCTTCGCACGGCACAGTCTAGGCAGAGGAGTTATGCTGACAGGAAGGTTTGTGATGTTATTCACATGGTGGGGGAGAATGTTCAGCTCAAGATTTCACCCATGAAAGGTGTGTTGAGGTTCGGTAAGAAAGGCAAGTTGATCCCTCAGTATATTGGGCCTTTTGAGATACTTAAGAAGATTGGAGAGGTGGCTTATGAACTTTCTTTGCCACCTAGTCTCTCAGGTGTTCATACAGTGTTCCATGTATCCATTCTCCGAAAATATGTCGGGGATCCGTCTCACATTCTGGATTTCAGTACAATGCAGTTGGACGGTAATTTGACTTATGATGTGGAGTCAGTGTCTATTTTAGACTGGCGGGTTAGAAAGCTGAGGTCAATGAGCATAGCATCACTGAAGGTGCAGTGGAGAGGCCAGCCAACTGGAGAAGCTACTTGGGAGATTGAGCAGGAGATGCGGAGAAAATATCCACACTTATTTGAGACTCCAAGTATTATTCTAAACCCTATCGAGGACGAAGGTTTGTTTAAGAGGGGGAGAATGTAATGACTCGGCCGGTCGTTTTGAGTATTATAACCTCGTTTCCCCATTTACAGCTCAATTTATGCTTTATAGTTATTTTATGACTTACCAGATTAGTTGGTTTGGGTCCGGAAGGAATTCGTAGTGAAGTGAGACACTTAGTCTCATAATTGAAAATTTATGTTAGAAAAGTTGACCGGATATGGACCTATATCTAAACGACCTCGGATTTGAATTTTGATGATTCCAATAGCTCCATATGGTGATTTTGGACTTAGAAGCATGTCCGAAATATTTTTTGGAGGTCCGTGGTGGAATTAGGCTTGAAATGCCGAAAGTTGAATTTGGGAAGTTTGACCGGGGGTGGACTTTTTGATATCGGGGTCGGAATTCGATTCTAAAAATTTGAATACCTCTGCTATATCATTTATGATTTGCCTAGAAAATTTGAGGTCAACCGGACGTGATTTGATAGGTTCTGGAGTCGTTTGTAGAAATTAGAAATTTCAAATTTTATTAGGCTTGAATTGGGGTGTAATTCATGGTTTTAGCATTGCTTGAGGTGATATGAGGGTTCTACTAAATTTGTATGATGTTTTAGGACTTGTTAGTGTATTTGGTTGAGGTCCCGAGGGCCTCGGGTGAGTTTTGGATGGTTAACGGATCAAAAATTGAACTACAACAGCTTCTGCAATTTCCTTCTGCTAGAAATTCCTTCTACCAGAAATCGAGCCCAAAAATCGAGCCCAGAGTCAAGCCACGATCGAGCCTAGGGTCGAGGGCCACGATCGAAGGCAGGGTCGAGGACCAGAATCATGGCCTTGGATCGAGGCCTAGGATCGAGACCCAGGATCGAGGGTCAAAATCGAGGCCCTGGATCGAGGCCAAGGATCGAGGACCACGATCGAAGGCCAAGATCGAGGCAGGACCGAGGCGGTCTGGGCAGAATTATAAAGCAGGGACTTCGTCCTATTCGCCATTTTTGACAAATTGGAGCTTGAGGAGAGGCGATATTTGATAGATTTTAAAGAAAAACTTGAGGTAAGTCCCTTGTGGTCATTTCTGCTCCATAATATTGAATTATCATCGAATAATCCGACAATATTACATGACTTTGAGGTGTAAATCGGAGATTTGAACTTAGAAATTTGGACATAAGATTTGTAGATTTGAGGGTCGAGTTGGTGTCAGATTTTGATAAAATTGGAATGGGTAGACTCGTGGTTGAATGGGCTTTCGAATTTTGTAACTTTTGTCAGGTTCCGAGACGTGGGCCCCATGGGGGATTTTTGAGCTAAAATTCGAATTTTTATGGAAAATTATATTTTCTTATGGAATTAATTTCAATAAATTTTATTGACTGAAACGAATTATTTGTGACCAGATTTGAGGCATTCGGAGGCCGATTTGCGAGGCAAAGGCATAGCAGAGTAAAGAATTTCATACTCTTAGGTAAGTAACAGTTTTAAATCTGGCCCTGAGGGTATGAAACCCCGGAATTTGGTATCATGTGATTACTTTGGAGGTGACGCACATGCTAGGTGACGGGCGTGTGGGCGTGCACCGATGGAATTGTGAATTGGTCCGTCCCGTGAAAATTTGACTATAAGTCATGCTAGAAACCATGCTTAGGCTATATGTTGGTATTTTTGGGACCCACAAAGGTCGTATACATGTTGAATTATCTGCCTAAATTTTTGTTTTTTACTCAATCACAGCTTACTTGAATATTTTATCTCAGTCTCTATTTGTTCATTATTGATGTATCATATCATTGTTGTTTGGGCTGATTTTATGACTGTTGAGAGCCCGAGAGACTGGAGAGGTTTATGCCTGAGTGAGGCCGAGGGACCGATTATGAGATATTATACTATAGCACGTGAGTTGGCTGTGCAGCACGTGAGTTGTCCGTGCGGATCCTTATATTATACTATAGCACGTGAGTTGTCCGTGCGGATCCTTATATTATACTATAGCACGTGAGTTGGCCGTGCCACACGTGACTTGGCCGTGCCACACGTGAGTTGGCCGTTCGGATCCAAATATTTATATTATAGCACGTGAGTTGTCCGTTCAACACGTGAGTTATCCGTGTAGATTATAGCGCTTGGGCTATAGGAGCCCCTCCGGAGTCTGTACACCCCCAGTGAGCGCGGGTACCTATTGAGTGTGAGTGCTGAGGGTTGGGAGCCTATTGAGTGATTGTTGTCTTGAGAGGCTGTACTTGTTGTTCATTTGTTGATGCACTTAGTAGCTATCTGTTATTGTTGTGAAATTCCTGAAGAATTCTATATCCGGATTACATGAACTTAAACTGTATAAAATTGATTTGACTTAAACTGTTGGATTTGAGAGCATGTCCATTCTTTGTTGGAATTACTGAAAATGAACTATAACTGCGTAGCTCATCACTATCTTCAGTTCTTTATTTAATATTGTTACTTGTTGAGTTGGTTGTACTCATACTACACCCTGCACTGTGTGTGCAGATCCAGGTGCTCCAGGACATAACGAGTGTTGATTCTCTCGCACAATTGACTTTTTCGGAGATTCAGAGGTAGCTTCCGTATTTCGCAGACCTTGTCTGTCTTTCCCTATCTCCTTATTTACTGTATTTGGTCTCATACTATTTTAGACTGTATTTTTCCAGACTTTTATTCAGATTAGATGCTCATGTACTCAGTGACACCAGGTTTTGGGAGTATTTATATTTGTACTTGTGAGATTTCTTCTGCTGAATTAAATCATTATATTTTCAATTTAAAAGAGATGTGGTTTATTGGGGTTGTCGGCTTGCCTAGTATTGATATAGGCGCCATCACGACAGGTGAGATTTTGGGTCGTGACATTGTCGCTCTCTGATGCGCTCATATAAAGAAGATTGAGCGACTGTGCAAGTTAGAACCTGACTGGGCTCTAAAACATCTAACCTCACGAACTGATTAGCGAAAGTCAGGACATCTACAGCTAATGGTCTCTCACCAACCGGAATATAAGCAAGGTTGCCCATAATCACAGGCTTTCTACTCAAAGCATCGTCTACCACATTAGCATTTCCGGGGTGATACAAAATGGTGATATCATAGTCTGGCAACAACTCCAACCATCTTCTCTACCTCAAATTAAGATCTTTTTGTTTGAATAAATATTGTAAGCTACGATGATCAGTAAATACCTCACACTAGATACCGTACAGGTAATGCCTCTAAATCTTTAGCGCATTAACAATGGCTACCAATTCTAAGTCATGAACAGGATAATTCTTCTCGTGAACTTTCAACTGCCGCAATGCATATGCAATCACCCTGCCATCTTGCATCAATACTGCACCAAGCCCAATGCGAGATGAATCACAATACACCATACAAGATCCTGAACATATGGGTAATACCAACACTGGCGTCGTAGTCAAAGCAGTCTTGAGCTTCTGAAAGCTCAACTCATACTCGTCTAACCTTTCGAATGGAACCCCTTTCTGGGTTAGTCTGGTCAATGGGCTTGCTATAGATGAAAACCCTTCCACAAACCGGCGATAATAACCTGCCAAACCCAGGAAACTCCTCTGTAACTGAAGTAGGTCTAGGCCAATTCTGAACAGCCTCAATCTTCTTAGGATCCACTTTTATGCCTTCTGCCAATACAACGTGCCCCAAAAAAGTAATTGAGCCTAACCAAAATTCACATTTTAAAAATTTAGCATATAACTAATTATTCTTCAAAGTTTGAAGCACAATCCGAAGATGCTGCTCATGCTCCTCTCGACTGCTGGAGTAAATCAAAATAACATTAACGAATACAACCACAAAAGAATCCAAATAGGGCATGAACACCCGGTTCATCAAATCCATAAATGTTGATGGGGAATTTGTCAAACAAAATGGCATCACTAGGAATTTGTAATGCCCATACCGAGTCTGAAAAGTTATCTTAGGGACATCGGATGCCCTAATTTTCAACTGATGGTAACTAGACCTCAAATCAATCTTCCAAACTACCTTGGCACCCTGAAGCTGATCGAATAAGTCATCAGTTCTTGGCAGTGGATACTTGTTCTTGATAGTAGCCTTGTTCAACTACTGATAATATATATACATTCGCATTGAACCATCTTTCTTCTTTACAAATAACACTGGTACACCCCATGGTGAGACATTGGGTCTAATGAATCCCTGATCAAGCAAATCTTGTAACTGCTCCTTCAATTCTTTCAACTCTGGCGGGGCCATACGGTATAGTGGGATAGAAATGGGCTGAGTGCCCGTAGCTAGATTAATAAATAATTCAATATCTCTACCGGGTGGCATCCCCAGAAACTCTACAGGAAATACTTCTGGAAATTGACGAACAACTAGTACTAAGTCCATAGAAGGAACATCTGCACTGGGAGCGCGAATATAAGCCAAATAGGCTAGACACCCTTTCTCGACCATACACTGAGCCTTCATGTAAGAAATAATAGGGCTGGTAGAATGACCAAGAATTCCTTTACACTCTAACCGAGGTAACCCCGGCATGGCTAGGGTCACCATCTTGGCATGACAATCCAATATAGCATGATAAGTGACAGCCAATCCATACCCAAGATGACATCAAAATCTACCATGTCAAGAAGCAGAAAATCCACACTTGTCTCAAGACTACCAATAGTAACCACACACAAATGATAGACATAGTCTACTACAATAAAGTCACCCGCCAGTGTAGATACACACACAGAAGCACTCAAAGAATCACGGGGCACAACCAAATATGAAGCAAAATATGAGGACATATAGGAATAAGTAGCTCCTAGATCAAATAGAACTGAAGCATCTCTATGGCAAACTGGAATAATATATGTGATCACATCATCAGATGACTCGGCCTCAGGCCTAGGTGGAAAAGCATAAAATCGGGGCTTGGCCCCACCACTCTGAACTGCGTCTCTGGGACGGCTTCTAACTGGTTGGCCTCCACCTCTAACGGCCTGAACTCCACCTCTAATGGCCTAGCCTCCACCTCTAGCTACCTGACCCCTACCTCAAGCTGGCTGAGCAGGAGGTGAAGCAACCGATTCCGGTATGATGGCACGAGAATCCTGCCGAGATCTGTTACTCGACATCATAGGGCAATACCTCCTGACCAATGTTCTCACTCATAACACACATCCTGCTGCTGTGGCGGATGAAGCTGAAGCTGACCCGAACGGGCCAGATAACCGATGTAGTGACTCTGGAGTGGTGGTGCACTGATAGGAGCTGAATGTGCACTAAATGATGGATGCGCAGAGTAAGGCATAATAGGACCGTGACTCCTTGAAGCACCGTGAGAAGTCTGAAGTGCTCAATGAAACGGCCTGGGATGATGACCCCTACCAAAATTACCCCTGCCTCCAGACAAGGCACCACTGAACCTACCAAACTGACGAGGCCTCTTATCAGACCCCTTCCCTCTCTCCTGTGCAAGAACCATCTCGATCCTCCTCGCGACATTAGCAGCCGCCTAAAAGGAAATATCACTTCCGGTCTCCTTGGCCATATGAAGCCTGATAGGGTGAGTGAGTCCCTCAATAAACCTGATCACTCTCTCTCCCTCATTAGGTAGTAAAAGGAGAGAATTATGAGCTAAGTCCATAAAACAGAACTCATACTGAGTAACAATCATACTGCCCTGCTGTAGACGCTCAAATTGCCTGCGGTAATCCTCTCTCAATGTGATAGGGAGGAACTTCTCTAGAAATAGCCGTGAAAACTATTCCCAGGTCAATGCAGGCAATCCAAGTGGTCTGATCAATGTATAATCTCTTCACCACCTCTTGGCAGAACCCGTCATCTAAAATACAGCAAAATCAACCTCATTGGTCTCACCTATACCCATGTTTCGCAACACCTCATGGCAGCGGTCAAGATATTCATGTGGGTCCTCAGAAGGTGTACCACTAAAGTGAACTGAAAAGAGCTCAGTGAACTTATCCAGTCTCAATAAGGCCTCAGAAGACATGGCGGGCCTATCATCGTCCCGTGCCGCAACAACTGGCTGAACTACCCCAACTAGCGGGGCTGCTGGTGCCTGATACTGGGGAGCCATCTGCTCCGGAGCTGGAGTAGTGGGAGTTTGTGCTCCTCCCCCGGCCTGTGAGATGGCTGGTGCCACTAGAAATATACCATTCTAGGCCACACCCTCCATAAGGCTCACCAAACGACTAGAGCGTCCTGAAGTAGTGGAGTAGCTATGAATCATTCTGGGACTTGAACTGGTCCAATCGGTACAGTCTGAATGGGAACCTCCTCCTGAAGATCCACCTGAGGTTCTACAGCAGGTGCTGATGTTTGAGCTCTAGACTGAGCTCTACCTTTGCCTCTGCCTCGGCCTCTAGCACGACCTCGACCTCGACCTCTACCCATGGCAATAGTTACCACCGGGGGCTCTGGTCCCTGTCCGTCTGTAGATATATTACGTGTTCTCGCCATCTATGAGAGAATAAGAATAGAATGGTTCAATTATCAATCATAGAATAAAATCGCACAGCATAATAAGAAAGAAGTGATATTGTTCCTAAACGTTATAGCCTCTAAAGATAAGTACAGACGTCTCCGTACCGATGTTTCAGACTCTACTAAGTTTGCTCGTGACTCGTGAGACCTATGTAACCTAGTGCTCTGATACCAAACTATCACGACCTGAAATTCCCACCTTCGGGACCGTGATGGCGCCTAACATTTCACTTGCTTGGCAAGCCAACGTTAGAATATAATTAGCCTTTTTAACACAATTTTAAATTAATTATTAACAAAGAAACAAATGCGGAAATAGAGTCTGAAATAAAGTGAATAATCCATAATAAACGTGATATCTAAATACCATCCCAGAACTGGAGTCACAAGTGCACGAGCTTCTAGAATAATACAAATAAGGATCTGAATAAAATAAAGTTGTCTGAAAGAAACACACAGCTAAAATAAAGTAGACGGGGACTTCAGTACTGCAGACGCTATGCAGTTATACCTCAAGTCTCCTCTGGGTAGCTCAACATCCGAGCAAGTCTATGGTACGCCGCTGGGACCAACTCCAAAATATGCACAAGAAGTGCAGAGTATAGCATCAGTACAACCGACCCCATGTACTGGTAAGTGCCGAGACTAACCTCGACGAAGTAGTGACGAGGCTAAGGCAGGTCGCTTACATTAGCATGTACACAATAATAATAATAATAATAATAATAATAATAATAATAATAATAATAATAATAATAATAATAATAATAATAATAATAATAATAA
>AWOL01S0004191.1:40990-66549 GCA_000715115.1 Nicotiana otophora
ATAAACTTTAAATAAATCTGTTGCGGCGTGCAACCCGATCCCCCAGTATAAAATTTAAATAACTCTGTTGCGGCGTGCAACCTGATCCCCCAATATATTTATTTTCATATCCGTTGCAGCGTGCAACCCGATCCCCCCATATATTGTAATAACTCTTAAATGTAATAAAATACTCCAATAAATACCACGTTCAATGAGAAACTATCAAGGATCAAGGCATACAATAATTATAATTTATTTATGAAACAAACAATGACAAGTAGCAATTAATTGTGGAAATCGGGGAGAAAATAAGCAGTCTAATATTTAATATGCTAAATGTCTGTCACGACCCAAAATCCAACCACAGGCGTCGTGATGGCATTTAGTCTCTAAGACTAAGAAAGCCTATTATAATTACAATTCAAGCCTATTGTTTTTATATGTAAACCAACAGCGGAAATAATTACAAACAACCTCCCAAGACTAGTAATACTGAGTCACGAACTCTAACTGAATACATGACGTGATCTCAAGGATCGAATACTCAATACTGTTTGATTAATAATTAACAGTACAATAAAATGGAAAGACTCCAAGGGACTGCGATGACCAATCAGCTCTACCTTGAATTCTTGTGATCACACTGTAACTCTGTCTGAGTCCAATATCTCCAATACCTGGTTCTGCAGAAAAATATGCATAAGTGTAGTATGAGTATACCACGGTCGGTACCCAGTAAGTATCAAGACTAACCTCAGTGGAGTAGTGACGGTGTACAGTCGAGACACTCACTAGTCTAATACCATATGCAATATAGTATACAAAAATAATAGGAAACAAATAACAATGATGGCAACAATAATCAACCAGTGATATACACATCCGGGCGACAAGAACACATAAATATTGCGCAATAAATAATGAATACAAGTACAACCAATTAATCAAGTCCTTCCAATATAAATCTTTCGCCTATATGTTTTTCAAATAGAAATCTTCAGGATATAATACTTTCAATTAAATTTCTTTCAAATAAATCTCTTTCAAATATAATTCCTTCAAATAAATATCTTTCAAATAAAATTCTTTCTAATAAATCTCTTTCGAATAAAAGTCACCATGTGACACAGTGTTTCAAAATCATAAAATACGGGTCTCAGCCTACTTTCATATTTCCATGGCACCTCATGCCAATTTCTCAATCAATACCGCACGGACAACTCACGTGACAAATATCACCATCATTTAACCACAGAACCTCGTGTCCACATTTCATATCACAACTGCACGGAATATTCACGTGTCAATATCATCATTATTTACTCATGGCACCTCGTGCCCACATTTCATATCACAACTGCACGGATAGTTCACATGCCAATATAATCATTATTTACTCACGGCACCTCATACCCACATTTCATTTCATTTTCCGTCTGGCAATAACCACAGGCTCCCAAATTTCAACATAGATCAGACTATTATCAATTTACCAACAACAAACCAAATTGCACAAGGTATAAAAATAAACATAAGGAAAATCCCAACATCACATTAAAATTACCAACACAATAACCCCACATCATCACATATCATCCCTGGCAATAGCCACTATTATCTCTCTTATAGCCACCCTTATCACTCCTATAATAGCCTCCCTTATCCCTCCGCCCTGACAATATCAATAGCCACCCTTATCGCTCTTATAGCCACCCTTATCGCTCTTATAGTCACCTTTATCTCTCTTATATCCACCTTTATCGCTCCGTCTTGACAGTATCCTAACACACAAAATAACAATGAAATACCACCCTTATATCCTCAAAATAATAACTTAAATAATACAACAATTTACACGGAATATTATCACAGCAACATAACAAAATCAATTCATATCACAATTTGCCCAATGGCCACAACCAATTCCCAAGATATAACCAAATCAATTAGTTTCACAACAAATAGCCCAAGGCTCCACACAATGTGTATAACACCTCAAAATAACAACAGAGATAGAAAATACTTAGTATAGGGCAACACATTCATTAATCCAAATTCTTGATAATTATATAACGCCTCGGTTTAAACTTAATTCATTAATTATTTGCAGATGGAAAATCCATAATATAATTATTTCCAGGAAATATCAAATCACCAAACTCATGGAATTTACATAAATATTAAAGTAACAATCACATCAAATTGTCATATAAAAACAAATCCAACAAACAAGAATTGAGGCATGGCAAATAGTTGATTTAATAAATGGGAACAATTATCCAATTTACTACACAATAATGCCTAAGACTTTAACTCAATAAAATTTGCACATATAAGCCTGAGTACATACTCGTCGCCTCGCGTACACGGCTTTTCACATTTCACAAATGGCACATAAGACTCGATGCCTAAGAGGTAATTCCCCCACTCAAGGTTATGCAAGATACTTACCTTTTTGAACTTAGGCCGATATTCCAAAATAACTTTCTCACGTGAATTGAACTCCGGACGGCTTCAATCTTTCTTGAGCCTTCCTTACATTACTATGAGGGTTCAGAAATCCTAGCAACTTCAATCTATTTAGAAACATAACAAAAGTGAACCATAATTAGGAAGATTTTTATGGTTTCGGCTCATTTGAGCATTTTATCAAACACTAGGTGTGCAAATTTGGTTACAAGGTTCTTCTACAAGCTTTCCTTCATTCCACAACCCAACCTTTACTTATTTTAGCCCAACACTCTTCCAACCTATCCTATTGGTACATACATGTATAAATAATACTCTCATACCCAAGAATCATACTCCTAATCAACCATCCTCTACCCAAATTCAAAATTGAAAACTAGGGTATGGAACCTTACCTCTTAGATGAAGAACTTGTTAGATTTCCTTGTTGGATTTCAAAGTATGGACAAGATCTTGATGACAAAAACACTTCATCTACTTACTCTCTCTAGAAAACTCTCACTTCTCTCTAAACAACCTCAGATAATTGCCCCAAAATAAACTCCAAAGCCTATTTATCAAAATGAGGTCGGGTTATGAAAAGAGAAATATTAACCCTCCGAAAGCAGGTCTGCGGTCGCATAATGGACCGCAGAATGGGTATGCGGGTCACAACAATTGGTGCCCAGAACTTGGCTGTTCTCGTCCATTATGCGACCAGTTTGCGGTCACAGAAGCACTTTCGCGATCGCATAACAATTTTGCGATTGCAGAATTGGTCGCAGAATCACATTTTTCCAGCCTTTGGTAATTTGGTCATAACTTCTTGTTGGAGTATCCAAATGATGAACGGTTTGAAGCGTTAGAAATTAGACTCAAAGATATTTCATTTAATAGGTAATACACCATATAACACTTCGTATCATGACTCATTTGAAGTTAGGTCTTGTGCGAACTGACTTGAAACTTTAGTCTATTATGCAATTTCCAACTTCAACATTCGATGCTGAAACCTATCGAACCAAGTCCGATTGACCTCAATATTTTGCACCCAAATCATTAATGACATAACAGACCTATTCAAATTTCAAGAATCGTATTCCGACTTCGTTATCAAAAATTCAACCTTCGATCGAACTTTTCAAAAATCGTCTATTTTCCAACTTTCGCCAAAATGCATCAAATTGTCCTACGGACTTCCAAATCCAAATACGTACATACACCTAAGTTTGAAATCATCATACAAAGCTATTGACATCATCAAAATTCTATTCCGGTGTCGTTTGCTCAAAAATTAACTCTCCGGTCAACTCTTTCCATTTAAGCTTCTAAATAAGAATTGTTCTTTCAATTTATTTCTGAATCTTCCGAAAATAAAACTCGACCACACCGGCAGGTCATAATGCATTAAGTCACTGAACGAGGTGTTAATTCTTAAAATGACAAGTCGGGTCGTTACAATGTCAAGTAGCAATTAAGACACATAAATCAAGTAAGCATGTAACAATTATTGCAGGAATTCAAGAATTAATATTTGACAAAGAATAGGAGAGAAATAATTATTAGAGAAATTAATTCGAGTGTTAAAACAATTTAAGATGTTAAAATGTGATGACCCAAACGGTCAACTTATATTTTAGAACTCGAATTTGCGCTCTTAAGCCTTAAAATCTCATTTTTATCCTCCTCAATTTGTGTGCGCAGTCCGAGCAGGTTTCCAAAAAGCTTTTATGTTGAAAACTAATAAAAATAACAATTTTTGCCTTAAAAGATAATTTTAATTGACTTCGGTCAATATGTAATGAAAATAAGTATTTTTTGATGGTTCTGGTAGCTTCATATCAAATTATGGGACCTGGGCGTATGCCCGAAATCGAATTCGGAGGTCCCTAGCTCAAGTTATGAATTTTTGATGAAAATTAAAAGTCTAAAAATTAATTATTTTTAAGAATTGATTGATGCTTGGCATTGTTGGTATCGGGTCCGTAATTTGGTTCCAGAGCCCGATACAGTTTCATTGATATTTAAGACTTGTCTGTGAAATTTGGTGAGAAACGGAGTTGATTTGACGTGATTCGGACATCCGTTGAGAAGATAGAAATTTTAAAGTGTTCTTGAGAATTTCATTAGATTTGGTGCTAAATTTGTAGTTCTAGGAGTTGTTTTAGCGATTTGATCGTGCGAGCAAGATCGTATGATATTTTTAGACTTGTGTGCATGTTTAGTTGGGAACCCCGAGGGCTCGGGTGAGTTTCGGATAGGCCACGGGATGTTTTGGACTTGGAAAGAATCTGGTTTTCTACAGATTCTGGTGTCTGGCATATCCTTCTTTGCGTTCGCGAAGGTCTTCTCGCGAACGCGAAGAGTAATCTGGTGAGGCTGAGAATTCTTCTTCGCGAATGCGAAGGCCTGGTCGCGAACGCGACCTGACCATCGCGAACGCGAAGCACTTGGGGACCTGGGGGAGGGTTGGTCATGTTCTTCTACGCGAACGCATCCACTGGGTCTCGAACGCGAAGGCTAGGGGGGAGTTCCCTTACGTGAATGCGTAGAAAGACTCGTGAACACGAAGGCGTTATGCCGCTGTGCATCGCGATCGCGACAGGCCTCTCGCGAACGCGATGAAGGCCTGTCCAGTGACTTAAAACAGACTCCAAACATGGGTTTGAGCCATTTCTTCAACATTTTCAAGAACCAAACGGGTAGAGGTGATTTCCAAGAGTCATTTTCTTCCCCAAAGTATTGGTAAGTGATTCTAAATCATTTTCTTTTAATTACCCATTACATTTCTTGAATTTTCAACCTAAAATCTAGAGTTTTCATGGTAGAATTAGGGGTTAGGGTAGAAACTAGGGATTTCAGGAATTAGGGGATTTAGACCTCAATTTGAGGTCGGATTCCATGACTAATTACATATTCGGGCTCGGGGGTGAATGGGTATAAACAATTTGGTCCGAACCTCAGATTTTGACCAAGCGGGCTCGGGGTCGATTTTCGAATATTTGGAGAAAAATTTGGGAAATCTTTAATTATTGATTAAAGTTGATTCCTTTAGCAATGTTTGATATTATTGAGTCATTTTTTAATAGATACGAGTGGTTTGGAGGTGAATTCCAAAGGAAAAGCTGTGATTGAGAATTAAGTGGCCTTCGGAGTGAGGTAAGTGTTGTGTCTAACTTTGGCTTGAGGGAATAGGTATTGTGTGAGTATTTGCTACGTGTTTTGTTGTTGAATACGACGTATAGTTAAGGTGACGAGCATCTATACGTTGTGGTCGATTCATAGCATGCGAGTGAAATTCCATTTCTTGCAAATTTGTAGTCTTAAATCTTCCTATCCATGCTTATTGTTGTGGTCGAAGTGTTGGGAGACTTGTATCCAGTTTCACCAAGGTCGATAAAATTGTGAATATTGATTCGAGATTGAGATGTTAAATTGTGAAAGTAATCATTTATGAAATATTAATTTCTTGTAAAACTTCTCTCTATCAGTTATTATTGATTCTGTAAATTGTGATGAAGAGTGTAAAGCACGAAGGGTGATGTCGTGCATAATTTAATAATATTTTGAGGAAGAGTGCAAAGCACGAAGGGTGATGCCGTGCATAATTTAATTATATTGTGAGGATGAGTGTAAAGCACGAAGGGTGATGCCGTGCATAATTTAATTATATTGTGAGGATGAGTGTAAAGCACGAAGGGTGATACCGTGCATAATTTAATTAGACTGTGAAGAAGAGTGCAAAGAACGAAGGGTGATGTCGTGCATAATTTAATTATATTGTGAGGAAGAGTGTAAAGCACGAAGGGTGATGACGTGCATAATTTATTTATAATGTGAGGAAGAGAGTAAAAGCACGAAGGATGATGCCGTGCAGTCTTATTTGTTATTTGGTGAGGTTGAGAGTAAAAGCACGAAGGGTGATACCGTGCAGTTTTCCTTGCTGTCTTAATTGCTCAATTCGTTTAAGGATTTTCGGTTCAATTATGTCTTTCCATTATTCTCACACTTTATGTTGTATTCCCCCACTGTATGTTCCCCTCCCATTATTTCTGCATTATTGTTTTACTTATTGTTGTTGCATCTAGCATGATTATACTGTTCAGAGTATATGTGGGTGTCTTGTCTTAGCCTCGTCACTACTTCGCCGAGGTTAGGTTCGATACTTAGCATTACATGGGGTCGGTTGTACTGATGCTGCACTCTGCACTTTCATGCAAATTTTGATATCGTCTCAGGTTGATCGAGATTTGCTACTGGTCCGCTGTCTGGAGACTCAAGGTAGATCTGTCGGCATTCACAGACCTTGAAGTCCCCGTATATCCCTTATGTATTACTGTTTTCTTTCATTCAGACAGTTGTATTTCCTTCAGACTATTACTTGTTGTAAATTCTAGAATGCTCGTGAATTGTGCTCCAGATCCGGGTGGTAGTAGTTAATACAAATTTATGATATTCCGCACTGGTTATATTTCATTGTAGTTAGTTATTGTTAATTACCGAATGGAAATAAGGAATTGGTAAATGATTCTCTAATGTTGGCTTGCCTAGCAAGTGAAATGTTAGGCGCCATCATGATTCCGTCGGTGGGAAATTTCGGGTCATGACATAAAATAATTAAGCAAGCAATTAATTTGACAAAGTATAGGCACTCGTCACCTTGCCTATACATCGTTACACATGAAATTCAGATAGTAGATAATTCAAGGGTTCTATTCCCTCAAGTCAAGGTTAACCACGAAACTTATCTCGCTTTGCAACCAAATTCAAGAATCCAATAAACCTTTGCCTCACAAATTCGTGTCCGAAATCATCAAATCTAGTCATACATAATTCAATATACTCAATACAAATCGTAGGAATTAATTCCATATGAATTTAAAAATTTTCCGGATTAAAATCCGAAATATATTTTAAAAATCAATAGTGGGACCCACATCTCAAATCCCAAAAAACCTCATGAAATTCGGACACCCATTCCGATACGAGTACAACCATACAAAAATTATCGAATTCCGACATCGGATTGGCTTTCAAATCTCATTTTACATTTTTGGAAGAATTTATAAAAATCTAATTTTTCTTCCATAAATTCACGGATTCATGATGTAACTGAGTATGGAATCATGAAATATAATCAATATAGGATAAGGAACACTTACCCCAATATTTTCTCGTAACAATCGCCCAAATATCGCCTTACCCGAGCTCAAAATCTTGAAAAATAAAAAATGGGACGAAATCCCATTTCCAGAACTTAAGTTCTGCTGTCCAGGAATTTCTTCTTCGCGAACGCCATAGCACCCTCGCGTTCGCGAAGCACATTTTTGTGTTGCCCCAGATTTCTTCTTCGCGAACGCAAGGGCAGTCTCGCGAACACTATGCCTTGACAAACTTGGCCTTCGCGAACGCGGTCTCCCCTACGCGAACGCGAAGCCTTATCTCCTGGTGCCCGGCTAGGCCTCGCCCTTCTATGCGAACGTAAGCGCTCCCATACGTTCGTGATGTACACTGCCCTTTACCCCTTCATGAACGCAAACCCCTCTTCGCAAACACGAAGTGTGTCTCCAGTTCCTCTTCGCGAACGCGAGACCCCTATCACGAAAGCGAAAAAGGAAACCAGACAGTGCATAAGAAAAATTCCAGCAGAGTTCCAAGTCCAAAACTCAACTCGTTAGCCATCGAAAACTCACCCGAGGCCCCCGGGACCTCAACCAAATACACCACCAGGTCCTAAAATATCATACGAACTTAGTCAAAACCTCAAATCACATCAAACAACGCTAAAACCACAAATCATACCACAATTCAAGTTTAAGAGACTTAGGAATTTTCAACTTCTACATTCGATGCCGAAACCTATCAAATCAAGTCCGATTGACCTTAAATTTTGCACACAAGTCATAAATGACATAACGAACCTATGAAAATTTTCAAAACTCAAATCCGACCCTGATATCAATAAAAATCAATTTGTGGTCAAACTTTGAATTCTTTAAGCCTTTAGGCTTATAGTTTTCGCAACTGACGATAATTCAAGCTAGGGACCTCCAAATTAAATTTCGGGCATACGCCCAAATCCCAAATCATGATACGGACCTACCAGAACTGTCAAAATACTGATCCGAATTCGTTTGCTCAAAATGTCGACCAAAGTCAACTTGATTGAGTTTTAAGGATTTATTTCACATTTTAATCAATATTTCATATAAAAACTTTCCGAAAAATTATACGGACTGTGCACGCAAGTCGAGAAATGATTAATAGTGCTTTTTGAGGTCTTAGAACATAGAAATAATTATTAAATTTAAAGATGACCTTTTGGGTTATCACAAATAGAGGAGGCGAATTCACTTTAAAAGAATTTTAAAAAAAAAATTCAATCTCGTGGAATTCATCGTCCTCTAGCAGTACCTTATTCACCCCAACAAAATGGAGTTATAGAGAGAAAGAATCAAATGATTCTTAATATAGCGAGATATATGTTTAAAGCTAAAAGTATGCCCAAGAAATTTTGGGCCGAAGTTATTTCTAGTGCAGGTTTTTTAAACAACAAGTCTCCAACAAGAAATGTTAGAGATCAAACCCCTCAAGAAGCATGGAGAGGGAGAAAGCCAAGTGGCAAGCACTTGAGAATCTTTAGGAGCATAGCCTATGCTCATGTGCCACAATAAGGGAGAGCGAAGCTTGACGATCGAAGTATCAAGAATGTGTTTGTTGGCTAAGATACGAGTTCAAAAGGCTACAAGTTACACAACCCAAGCAATGGCAAGGTGGTGGTAAGTCGCAATGTTGAATTTGATGAAGAATTGGCATGGAATTGGGAAGCTCAGGAAGAAACTTCATATGATTTTCTTCCATACTTTGGTGATGAAGAAGAATCAGAGACTTTGGAACCTGTTCAGGATACAACTCCCCCTCCTTATCCAACCAATGTTGCACCTCCCTTTGTTCAAGAAAGTTTAAATGAACAACCGTAAAAGACAATGAGTATTCAAGAGATCTATGAGGACACATAAGAATTTACTAATTTTGATTTTTTATATTGTCTCTTTGCTGACAGTGAACCAATGAACTTTGATGAAGTTGTTACAGACAAAAGGTGGAGACAAGCCACGAAAGAGGAGATCGAGTCAATAGAGAAGAACAACACTTGGGAGTTAACAACTCTTCCTAAGGGTCATCGAGCAATTAGAGTAAAATGGATATACCAGACAAAGAAAAATATTGATGGAGATATGGAGAGATACAAGGCACAGCTTGTGGCTAAAGGATACAAGCAAAGGCACAGAATTGACTATGAAGAAGTCTATGCACCTATTGCCCGCATGGAGACGATTCGTTTGTTGATCTCTTTGGAGGCGCAAATGAAATGGAAGATCTATCAACTTGATGTCAAGTTAGCCTTCTTGAATGGCTATATTGAAGAAGAATTCTATGTTGAACAACCATTGGGCTTCGTGATAAAAAAACCATGAAGGTAAAGTGTTGAAGTTGAACAAAGCTTTATATGGACTGAAGCAAGCCCCGCGAGTATAGAATAGTTGCATCGACAAGTATTTTCAAGACAATGGGTTTACTCGTTGTCTCCATGAATATGCTCTTTATCTTAATGTTCATACTAATGGAGATATCTTTCTTGTTTATCTTTATGTTGATGATCTTATTTTTACGGGTAATAACCCAAATTTGTTTGAAACGTTTAAGAAAGATATGTCCCGTGAGTTCGAGATGACAGACGTAGGGATCATGTCATACTACTTGCGTCTAGAAGTGAAGCAGGTGGAGGATGGAATTTTCATCTTTCAAGAAAGCTATACAAAAACGATATTGAAGAAATTCAACATGCTCGATTGCAACCCCGTGAACACACCGGTGGAGAGTGGGACCAAATTGTCCAAGTTTGAGGAAGGAGAAAAAGTGGATCCCACATTTTTTAAAAGTCTTGTGAAAAGTTTGAGGTACTTGACTTGAACTATGCCAGATATACTCTTTGTAGTTGGAGTAGTAAGTCTCTTTATGGAAACTCCTAGCTCCACTCACTTGAAGGTCGTTAGAAGAATTCTTCGTTACCTAAAAGATACGGTTGATTTTGGGCTATTTTATTCTCTCCTTCTAGTGATTTCAACCTTACGGAATTTTGTGATAGTGATTATGCGGGAGATATTGATGATAGAAAAGGCACAATTGGCTTTGTATTTTTCTTGGGTGATTCTGTTATTTCTTAGAGTTTAAAGAAACAGCCCATTGTTACTCTCTCGACTTATGAAGCTGAATATATTGCTGCAACATCTTGTACGTGTCATGCTATCTGGCTTAGAAGATTATTGAAGGAGCTCCATTTGCCACAATTTGAAGCTACAGAGATTTATATTGATAAAAAATTCTCACACGCACTTGCCAAGAATCTGGTATATCACGGTCGAAGCAAGCATATTGACACGCGGTGTCACTTTATCAGAGAATGCATTGCCAAGAAGGAGTTAGAACTCAAATATGTGAAGTCTCATGATCAAGTTGCGGACATTTTTACAAAACCTCTCAAACTTGAAGATTTTCAAAGATTGAGATCAAGACTTAGAATGAAGAAGAAAAATCAAAACTAATGGGGAGATTTGTGGGACCAATCAAAATAAAAAAGTCAAATTTGGTTGGTTACATTGCATGTGGGCGGCTAAAGAAAGTTAGCAATTTGCAATGCAAATTGCAAAAGCCAAATTGGATGGGCTGAATTAGACGGCTCCTCCCCTTATAAATAAAGCCATTTAGTTCCATCTCAAACACACTAAAATAAGAGAGAAGTATTAGAGTTGTGAGAGTTATCCAATAGTCTGTGAGAAATTAGAGTGGGAGTAATATTGTGGTGAGATATTTTAAAAAAAGAATGTTATTTTTTTTGAGTCGTAGTAGTCTTTTGACACTACATAGTTATAATATTATAATTATATTGCTCATATCGGGTATTGTATTTTACCCCGTTAAAAAATCAGGTGTTATTGTTACTCTCTTGTGTTATTATTATTTGCCGTGGATATTATTCCTGGGCGGGATGTATTTATTTTCCCAACATGAGGAACACTCCATATTAAATTATATCTGTATTAATTTGCATGCTTTACGTTCTATTATGGGGAAAAGGAGGATCAAAATGCTGCTAGAAGTTTTATCTTAAGGTATATATAGAATTAACATGCAAAACATAAAGGGACCAATTTAATTTTCTGCTTCAAAATTAGAAAGCAAGGGTCACATATAAAAATCATTTTTAGTAACCAAGTTAAAGAAGATTTGCCCTATATTTAGTTTATAAGCAGTTCAAATATTAAGAATGTGGAGACCAATTTAATTAATTGGCTGTGAATTTACAATTGTACTCACATGCTGCTAAATTTAGTTCTATTACAAAAACTTACTGGTTGATCACAGTGCTTTATAAAAAGGCTTTATATCTTACGCTTCTTTCTTCTTCTTTACAGCATTTTACTGGGGATTATATAGCAAAATCCGCAGGAAAATAAGTTTCCTACAAATTTCCTTCCAAAAATATTTCGATGGAAAAACCTTCGTAAATAATTATTATCTGTGAATTTTAAAGATAACCAGGTAAGTTACGTGGGGATTTTGAATTCGCATGTAAATTACCTGGAATTTTAAATTTGCATGTAAAGTACTTGCGGATTTTTCCATAGGAAATTCTAAATATTCGCATGAAATATTGGGTAAAAACAAAATAACGAAACTTGGGAGTTTTCTTGTGGATTTTGATAGGGATTTTCAAGCGTAGGTGTCTGAAATTTTTAGACTATAAATTAAAATTAGTATCATAGCATTTTTATGTATTTTATTAATTCAACTCTCAGCATATATGTTTTTCGTATATACTATATATATACCCAATGCTCAAGATTCTATTCTATTGCACCCGTAGATATATGGGGAAAAACGTAAATAGCCAGCCCACTACTTTTTAGTTTTTACAACTTTCTCTAGCCCTAAAATAGTGTAGCCATATAGCGTCGGATAAAAACAGAAAATAAGGCGAAGTGATTTCTCCTCTTCTTTCTCTCTCGTTCCTTTCTTCACCAATTCAGAGAAACCCTAACAATGGAGTTTCTTACCCAAAAAAAAAAAATATCTCTGCACAAATCACAATAATCTCAGTTAAAATCCATTTTCTCTGTCATTTTTTATATGATACATATTAACTATGTATAAATACTGTATTTTCATAGTTTATTACACATTATACACCGAGTATGCAGTGTATGTTTGATGTATAATCATTGTAAATCTATGTATAATTAACATATATACATTACACACTAACTATATACTGAGTTATACAATAATTATACATCGAACATCAAGAACACCTCCATCTCTTTCCTTTCTTCTTCCATTAAAATCAGCAAGACGCACACACTTTTCATTCTCCTAAATCATAATTCCCCTATAAAGTATTTTCTTCTCACTTAGACCAACCGCCCATAACCGTAACGACCCAACCAGTCGTTTTGACTTTTAGAACCTCGTTCTCCTAAATAAAACTCTCTAAATGTGCTTATAATAAATTATGACTTGCGAGGATGGTTGGTTCGGGATTTGGAAGTGTTTGGGTTGAAATCGGATCGGGCGAATACTCTGGATCGGGCGAACGACCTCGGCAGAAAACGTGCTTAATAATAATAATTACACGATACTTTGATAGTTTATTTCAGCTTGTGAAACTAATTGAAATTTGGAAATTATTGAAATTTAAAGAATTTATTTATCTCTGTTTGTTAAGGAAATTATTGTTATTACTGTAAATGAGGCTAATTGATAAATTATAAATTTATTGGAATTGAAGGAATTTAATTATTTCGGCTCGTTAAAGAAAATCATTGTAAATTCTATAAATCATGTTGATCTATATATTGTTATTTTTATTTCATTTATTATTATTGACTCTTAGTGAGTGTCATAATCGGCCATCTCATCTCTACCTCTTCGAGATTAGGCTTGATACTTACTTGGTACACGTTATTTTTCGTACTCATGCTGCACTTGCTGCACATTTTATTGTGCAGGTACATATATGTCTAGCGACCTTGTGGGCGTAGAGGTGTGGTTACAAATGTGGGGACTTAGGTGAGCTACATTCTATATTACAATCCGCAGCCAACAGAGTGTCCTTCAGAGATATTATATTTTCCTGTCTAATTTATATTCTGGACTGATATTGTATTTTAAATTTTAATTCCCTAGTAAATGCTCATGCACTTGTGACACCGGATTTTGGGAATGGTTGTGAGTTGTTTAGAAATTTAGTTGCTAAAAATATTTATCATTTAATCTATGAGTTTTATTTTTATTATTTCATTGAAGAAATTTTGATTTTAAATCTATTAAAATGGGTAATTAAGCTAAGTATATATTGTTGGCTTGCCTGACAGCGGTGTCCAGCGCCATCACGACCTTTAATGGATTTTGGGTCGTGACAACATGGTATCAGAGCACTAGGTTCACTTAGGTCTCACGAGTCATGAGCAAGTCTAGTAGAGTCTTGCGGATCGGTACGGAGACGTCTCTGCTTATCTTCGAGATGCTACACGGCTGTTAGGAATACTTCCCTTTTTGTTTCCTCGTCATGCGATTTGATTCCTTTGAGGCTTATGCCTTCATTTCCTTCCTACTCAATCTTATGCGACGTGAAGCGCTTGTTATAAATTGGGGATCGAGGAAAGTTTTAATGGTACTACAGATGTAGTACAAGATGTTTCTTCCTGTGTAATTAATTGGTCTATTGTCGTCGCCTTGCGAGAGGCCGCTCTGTCATTTCAATTAAGTATCAGTACTACCTAAGGTTTTGAGATTTGGCATTGATCGTTAAGATGATTCGTGCGTTGTTATCGCACAGTGTTTACGAAATGGTAAAATGCCCGTCTATGTGTCAGGGGAAGTAAACGACTTGAAAGAAGGTTTTTCTCAGTACATGAGTCAGAGGTTCCATGTTTTATTTCCAGCAGAGAAAAAGGCAATCAGGCTATGAATGTTCAGGTTTGGGGTTGATAGGGTAACAAAGCCTGATATTTTCGAGCGTGGTAGAATTCTCAATTTTGCTGTGGTGTCATCGCCTTGTTAAATGTGTTAAGGTTTGCCGGTGTTATAATTTTCTAAAACTAGCTTTCACGACGGGGTGTTAGGAATTGGTGTAGGGGAAGCAGTTGTTAGAGATCGCAGTGTGCAGTGGTTCAGGATTTAAGCGGTGTTCCTAGTATTGATGGCTCGAGAAGGATAATCCTCGGAAAGGTTTAAAGTTAGTAATGACCTATTGGTTCAAGTGCTAAAGAAANAGCTAAAGCCGAGAGTAACTGGTGTCCATAGGCATTTTTTGCATAATAAATTGTGGGCTTCCGACGAACAATCCAGTGATTCAAATGTTACTACTATAACTTAAACCACAGTGCTAGGATTTGAGACGTTTTTTATAATGAATTGCTGATGGGGTTTCCGATGAACTTTCTGTGATACACACGTTATAATTCTAGTTGTAAATTGTAATGTTACGGTTTGAATTATATTATTCTCCTATTCACAAATGGTCAGCTATGTCTGTATTTATTAAAACAAGAAGAAGAAGAAGATGCAGCAGCAGCTACTGAGATAGAAAAGATTCTGTTTTGGGCATATGGCCCATATCTTCCATGTTAGCTTACTAATAGCCAGCCCACTACTTTTTACAACTTTCTCTAGCCCTAAAAACTTTATCAAAAATAACCCTAAAATAGTGTAGCCATATAGCTTCGGATAAAAACAGAAAATAAGGCCAAATGATCGCTCCTCTTCTCTCTCTCGTTCCTTTCTTCACCAATTTAGAGAAACCCTAACAATGGAGTTTCTTACCAAAAAAAAAAAATATCTCTGCACAAATCACAATAATCTCAGTTAAAATCCATTTTCTCTGTCATTTTTTATATGATACATATTAACTATGTATAAATACTGTATTTTCATAGTTTATTACACATTATACACTGAGTATGCAGTGTATGTTTGATGTATAATCATTGTAAATCTATGTATAATTAACATATATACATTACACACTAACTATATACTGAGTTATACAATAATTATACATCGAACATCAAGAACACCTCCATCTCTTTCCTTTCTTCTTCCATTAAAATCAGCAAGACGCACACACTTTTCATTCTCCTAAATCATAATTCCCCTATAAAGTATTTTCTTCTCACTTAGACCAACCGCCCATAACCGTAACGACCCAACCAGTCGTTTTGACTTTTAGAACCTCGTTCTCCTAAATAAAACTCTCTAAATGTGCTTATAATAAATTATGACTTGCGAGGATGGTTGGTTCGGGATTTGGAAGTGTTTGGGTTGAAATCGGATCGGGCGAATACTCTGGATCGGGCGAACGACCTCGGCAGAAAACGTGCTTAATAATAATAATTACACGATACTTTGATAGTTTATTTCAGCTTGTGAAACTAATTGAAATTTGGAAATTATTGAAATTTAAAGAATTTATTTATCTCTGTTTGTTAAGGAAATTATTGTTATTACTGTAAATGAGGCTAATTGATAAATTATAAATTTATTGGAATTGAAGGAATTTAATTATTTCGGCTCGTTAAAGAAAATCATTGTAAATTCTATAAATCATGTTGATCTATATATTGTTATTTTTATTTCATTTATTATTATTGACTCTTAGTGAGTGTCATAATCGGCCATCTCATCTCTACCTCTTCGAGATTAGGCTTGATACTTACTTGGTACACGTTATTTTTCGTACTCATGCTGCACTTGCTGCACATTTTATTGTGCAGGTACATATATGTCTAGCGACCTTGTGGGCGTAGAGGTGTGGTTACAAATGTGGGGACTTAGGTGAGCTACATTCTATATTACAATCCGCAGCCAACAGAGTGTCCTTCAGAGATATTATATTTTCCTGTCTAATTTATATTCTGGACTGATATTGTATTTTAAATTTTAATTCCCTAGTAAATGCTCATGCACTTGTGACACCGGATTTTGGGAATGGTTGTGAGTTGTTTAGAAATTTAGTTGCTAAAAATATTTATCATTTAATCTATGAGTTTTATTTTTATTATTTCATTGAAGAAATTTTGATTTTAAATCTATTAAAATGGGTAATTAAGCTAAGTATATATTGTTGGCTTGCCTGACAGCGGTGTCCAGCGCCATCACGACCTTTAATGGATTTTGGGTCGTGACAACATGGTATCAGAGCACTAGGTTCACTTAGGTCTCACGAGTCATGAGCAAGTCTAGTAGAGTCTTGCGGATCGGTACGGAGACGTCTCTGCTTATCTTCGAGATGCTACACGGCTGTTAGGAATACTTCCCTTTTTGTTTCCTCGTCATGCGATTTGATTCCTTTGAGGCTTATGCCTTCATTTCCTTCCTACTCAATCTTATGCGACGTGAAGCGCTTGTTATAAATTGGGGATCGAGGAAAGTTTTAATGGTACTACAGATGTAGTACAAGATGTTTCTTCCTGTGTAATTAATTGGTCTATTGTCGTCGCCTTGCGAGAGGCCGCTCTGTCATTTCAATTAAGTATCAGTACTACCTAAGGTTTTGAGATTTGGCATTGATCGTTAAGATGATTCGTGCGTTGTTATCGCACAGTGTTTACGAAATGGTAAAATGCCCGTCTATGTGTCAGGGGAAGTAAACGACTTGAAAGAAGGTTTTTCTCAGTACATGAGTCAGAGGTTCCATGTTTTATTTCCAGCAGAGAAAAAGGCAATCAGGCTATGAATGTTCAGGTTTGGGGTTGATAGGGTAACAAAGCCTGATATTTTCGAGCGTGGTAGAATTCTCAATTTTGCTGTGGTGTCATCGCCTTGTTAAATGTGTTAAGGTTTGCCGGTGTTATAATTTTCTAAAACTAGCTTTCACGACGGGGTGTTAGGAATTGGTGTAGGGGAAGCAGTTGTTAGAGATCGCAGTGTGCAGTGGTTCAGGATTTAAGCGGTGTTCCTAGTATTGATGGCTCGAGAAGGATAATCCTCGGAAAGGTTTAAAGTTAGTAATGACCTATTGGTTCAAGTGCTAAAGAAATGGATTTTGAGTTAAGGCAACAACTGGGCAGCAAAAGATGAGGAAGGACTTGTGGAAGGTGTCTTGTGCTGGTTAAGTTCCTAGGAGGCCAAGTGTGAGAAACAGAAGTCGAGTAGCTGCTTAAAGGAGAGGGTTTGACCAAAGTGGGAGAGTGGCAAGGTAGCATATAGATTACGTGGGAGGATAACTACACGGCTTGAGGAAAGTTTGAAGTGATTTGGGATTCATGGTGGATAGTGACTAGGTCTACGGGCTTAATTTGGAATATTGGCTGCTATATTGAGAAAGATTTGGGTGTTACAGATGGGAGTTGCTTGATATGAAGAAGGATACAACATGACTTTGGATTGGAATGTATTGTCGCACCTTAAGTTGACGTCCATGAGGAGTGAACGGACTGGTGCAGCTGGTGAATGAGCTCAGACCCAGGATGATCTACTAATTTCGTAGTAATTGCACCTAGTGCAACGACGTTGGAATATGTCAGCATGTAATTTTCACAGGTGGGTTATCTCCTGTGAGCAGGTTAGCGGTCGCGTGGTGTTGACAAAACTTCTGCGAAGAATTCTACTGGCTACCCGGTAAGAGATTTGATATGTAAATGTGGCTAGTGGTTCGGAGTGTTTATTAAAAGTTAATAGAAGGATTTCGAGAAAGTTTGGCAATTGCGTGTGCAGGATCATGTCAACGATAAAGAAAGAATCTCCATGGATTCCGGAATTTTGTAATTGTAACTTCAAACTAAGTGGGAGAGCCCCACCGTCTATGATTGGATTGCGTAGTGTTAACTTGCGCGGTTTCTGGTTATCGGTGTATTAGTGGGTCATTACGACTAAGAAAAGAAAACATCGGTGGTAATCTGAGCAAAGGATTTGAGGAATGTGTGCCATATTTGGCCTTATCGATTCATATTCAGGTTTTTGGAAGACTTAAAATTTATGCTTTGTGTAGATGTAATGTACAAGGAAAGTGAGACAGTCGGGTGTTTCCTTGAGAAAGTGTCCATGTGCTAGCAAGGCCTTGGATTTGATCATGTTTGGGAACAAGTCAGAACAAGTGACTCTCAATAACGGTCTTAGCGGGTTCAAAAATTTAAAGTGCGATGTCTAAGGATCTCGAGTCCGTAGTATGGTTGAGTATCGAGCTTTTGCAACAGATTATGAAACGGGGTTTGGAGTACTCTGTGTTATCTTTAGGTTGTGGTTTAGCATTTGAGAAACAAAAGAAAATAACTTCGAATTCATAAAAGAAGTATCAGAATGGGTGTACTAGTTTAAGATGTAAAAATGCGCACAAGGAAGAGTATGAGATTCATGGATTTTGAAACAACGCGGTCTCGTGAAATAAGGTCACTCGGGATGAGTGCGTATTTGAGTTTGTGATGTAACGAATGGAGATATTATTATTTCTAAGGAAAGCTGAGAATAAATTGAGAAAAGACGGGTCGGCTAACAATGGTGGAATTGGCATGATGGTGGCAATGATCAGTTCCTTTCAGCGCATTGAGTTATGCATGTGATTTGCGGCGGTACGTGCGAGGTTGGACGACCGCCGTAATTGATTTTATTTGGAGAAATTCAAGTATTAAGGCATGTTATGTGTAGAGGGATCCCAGAAGAGTTATGGTGGTTTAGATCACTACTTGAGGCCGGTATTTTCTACGGATATGGGAATTCAGTCACGTGTTGCAATGGTTCTTTTGAAATAAGTTAAGTAGAAGGTTTCTATATGATAAAGTGGTTACCCTATTGGTGGTTCGGGAGTTGTGATGGAATTCTTGTACTCCTGCGCATTGGCGGGATTAAGTGCACTAAGTAGCAGGGGATTCGAAAGTTGAGGATTCAAGACTTTGGTTCGGTGTTGACAAGGATGTCATGAGCTCGGATAAGCAGGAAAAGGATTTATATGTTTAAAGTAAGATGGTATTGTTTTCGGCATCACCTATGGTCTATGTCAGGTGTAAGAGACCTTGTGTATCGATTTGTGAATTCTTGATATGCTTTACATCATTAGTGTAACCGGTAGCATAGCTGTGCCGACTTGTTACCTGGTGCGGAAGGTCGTGGGAGCGTGTCTCACGGAAAGATGGTATAAGTGTGACAAGTAGTCACTTGATTGATTAAATATTTAACAACCAAGTATGAAGATTGTGGCGATATCGTTGATTCAAGAATTTATGCCTGGAGGGCGCTCAGTTCATTTAGTTGTAGAATGTGGAAGTTTGTTCCAATTATGATGGATATTCTTGTGTGTTATGGGAAAAGGGGCTATTATGGATCCTTGAAAGGTTATTATCCTAGTATGGTGTGATCAGAATTGTCTTGAGTCTGTGGATGGATTTAAATATGAACAGGGACTCTATATCAGGCCAAATGTGTTCATTCAGCATAGCACTCCTTATGGAAGAGTATTCGGATGTTGAATGTCGTTTTGTCGTTGGCGATTTCATGTAATAATATATTGTGCCGTGTGAGTTGTGAAACAACTTGATAAATTTCTTATGTGTTGAGGTTCCACATAGCGATGGTGTTATGTGAGCAGGATGGCTCTCGAGATTCAGATCATATATCGCACCTTAGTTGTGCTTGAGTTTTGTAGCGTATGGCGATGTCGGTCCTCCCAGGGATGGTATCATGCACTTAGCGTGCTTGTGTACGATATTTGGATATTTTGCAGTAGTGAGCATTCTAGCTAGGTAAGTATGTTCTTATAGATTCTTTTTGTGCGGATCGGGTGGTACGCCGCCACGGTTATGTTGTTTGGATCGGGTTGCACGCCACAAAGGTATCATATGTGGATCGGGTTGCACACCGCAACAGTGTGATGTTAAGTACAGTCCCCTATATTCTATTTTGTGTGTTTTGTGTCCCATTTTCTGAGAAAGGTTCATGACACCTTTTCAGTTGTTTAATTAGTCACGTGGGTTGAGTAATCCTTTCCAGAGTTCGTTTTGTTTCTTATGTATCGCAATCGAGTCTGTATCTTATTAGCTCATTGTGGCGTCATATGAGGCTTTTTGATCGTGTCTGAGGTGGCTTATTGCCTGAGCAGCTCATACTGGGTGAGACGAGATTATTGAATCCGAGATCAGTGCGATTGGATTATATGAAGTATAATAAAGAGCAAATACCATTATTTGGTCCATAATGAGGCAATGGTTCTTGTCAGAGGGTGAAACTCAATAATTTGTTGACTTGGCAGTTGGTTATGAATTTCTACACATTTCTTCCATCGTGGAAGCATTTCAAAAGTTGGAACAAGACTTATACGTAGCATGAGTTGTGTTGTGAACATCAGATTCGTGGAATTTTGGCTATTATTATCGAAGGATGTTATTATGGTCATGTGAATGATGTGGTGCATGGTCTAAATTCAACAAAAGTATGCAATCCCGTATTGGTGCATCGTGTAGTGATTGATACGGTGTTCATAGGTTGGAAACAGGCATGGTGGAGAATTCTGGATGTTAGAATTTGGCTCTAAGGCTTATTTTCCTGAATAAAGGGGAGAATATTCAGATTGGCTCAAGTTAATGTGCTCAACTGGGTGTGGTAGGAAGAGTAGGTGCACGAGGTGTTAAACAGTGCTTTTGGATAACTCCGGAACACTCCTTAGCACGTTCGAGGACGAACGTATATTTAAGTGGGAGAGAATATAACTACCCAACCGGTCATTTTATCTTTTAGAACCCTGTTCCCCTAAATAAAACTCCCTAAATGTGCTTATAATAAATTATGACTTGCAAGGATGGTTGGTTCGGGATTTGAAAGTGTTTGGGTTGAAATCGGAATACTTGGTTCCTTAAGTTGGCTTTAAAAGGCCAAGTTTGACTTCGGTCAACATTTTGAGAAAATGACCTCGGAATAGAATTCTGACGATTCCAACAGCTCTGTATGGTGATTTTGGACTTGGTGGGAGCGTGTTCGAAATTTTTATTTGGAAGTCCGTAGTAAAATTAGGCTTGAAATGGCTAAAATACGAATTTAAGTTTGGAAGTTTGACCGGGGAGTTGACTTTTTGATATCGGAGTCGGAATCTAGTTCTGAAAATTTTTATAGCTCTGTTATGTCATTTAGGACTTGTGTGCAAAATTTAAGGTCAATCGGAGTTGATTTGATAGGTTTCGACATCGAAGGTAGAAGTTGATAATTCTAAGTTTCATTAAGCTTGAATTGGAGAATAATTCGTGGTTTTAGCATTGTTTTAGGTGATTTGAGGTTTCAAATAAGTTGAGTTTCGGATGGCTAACGGATCAAAAGTTGGTCTTAAAAAGCTGCTAAAATTTTTCTTCTGCTGGATATTCTAGACTGTGATCGAACCCAAGATCGAGCCCAGATATCGAGCCCAGGGTCGACGACCTGAGTCGAAGCCAGGGACGAGGCTCAGCATCGAAGCCACGATCGAAGGTCCAGCTCGAGGGCCAGGATCAAGATCCAAGATCAAGGGTCATGATCGAAGTCTCAAGCTCGATGACATGATCGAGGCCATGACCGAGTTCCAAGCTCGAGGGCATGATCGAGGCCATGACAGAGTCCCATGCTCGAGGGCCACGATCGAGGCCCAATTCCGAAGGCTGCCTGGGCAGTTTATAAAAGAGGACATTCGTCCCATTTGCCATTTTTGACGAACTTGAGCTTGAGCAGAGCCGACTTTCGACAGATTTTCAAGGGAAAAACATTGGGGGTAAGTGAATCTAACTCGGATTTGGTCTACATATACAAGTATATCATTGTTTTCACCATAAATTAGTGTTTTGGGATTTAAATTTGAGAAAATTTTAGAAATCTCATAGAAACGAATTTTTGAGATTTCAGTATCGATCCAGAGTCGGATTTGAGTGAAACTGATATGGTTGGACTCGTAATTGAAAGGGTTGTCGGATTTCATAACCTTCACCGGCTTCAGAGATGTGGGCCCTACTGATGAATTTTTAATTAATTTTGTGATATTTATTGAAAATGTAGTATTTCCTTATAGAATTGGTTCCTATAAATTTAATGATTGTATCGAATTATTTTGGTTAGATTCGAGCCAATTGAAGTTGGATAATCGAGGAAAAGGCCTACTAATGGATTAAATTGGATCAAGACGAGGTAAGTCTCTTGTCTAATCTTGTGAGGGGGAAATTACTCCATAGGTGATTAAATTAAATAATTATTGCTAATTGTGGGGACTACGTACGCACGAGGTGACGAGAGTCCATGCGTAGCTACTATTAATGCTAAAGTCCGGGTAGTTTAGGACTCAAAAGCATGAATTACTTATGTAAATGGTAGTCTTTACTTAATTAAATTATTTGATATATTTATATATATGTTGTGAATTGTTAGATAAAAATATTAAAGGATGGAAATCTCATATGCTTGAATTTCTGTTTAAATTAATTAATTATTAAGAGAAATTGTTCTACCTCCTGAATTTATCTTATAATAAATATACTCTCATTCCGGAGGTACATAAGAAAATGTCCTCCTCTCTTGTGGAGCGGGCCGAACGCCTCGGCAGGATAGATGCATCTATGGATCGTGTCGCACATCCCTCGGCAGTGTACACAACACTCTCGATCGGGTCGAACGACCTCGGCAAAAATCGTGCTTAATAATAATAATTACACAATACTCTAATAGTTTATTTCAGCTTGTGAAGCTAGTTGAAATTTGGAAATTATTGGAATTTAAAGAATTTATTTATCTCTGTTTGTTAAGGAAATTATTGTTATTTCTGTAAATGAGGCTAATTGATAAATTTAAAATTTATTGAAATTGAAGGAATTTAATTATTTCTGCTGGTTAAAGAAGATCATTGTAAATTCTATAAATCATGTTGATCTAGATATGGCTATTTTTATTTCATTTATTATTATTGACTCTTAGTGAGTGTCATAGTCGGCCATCTCATCTCTACCTCTTCGAGATTAGACTTGATACTTACTGGGTATACGTTGTTTTTCGTACCCATGTTGCACTTGCTGCACATTTTATTGTGCAGATACATATATGTCTAGCGACCTTGTGGGCGCAAAGGTGTGGTTACAAATGTGGGGACTTAGGTGAGCTGCATTCTATATTACAATCCGCAACCAACAGAGTCTCCTTCAGAGATATTATATTTTCCTGTCTAATTTATATTCTGGACAGATGCTGTATTTTAAATTTTAATTCCCTAGTAAATGCTCATGCAATTGTGACACCGGGTTTTGGGAATAGTTGTGAGTTGTTTAAAATTTTAGTTGCTAAAAATATTTATCATTTACTCTATGAGTTATTTTTATTATTTCATTGAAGAAATTTTGATTTTAAATCCATTAAAATGTGTAATTAAGCTAAGTATGTATTGTTGGCTTTCATGACAGCGGTGTCTGGCGCCATCACGACCTTTAATGAATTTTGGATCGTGACAATAACAGTGCGCCGTACCTTTTCCGGATCTTGTTAATATCATGACCAATTTATAGAAATAGAAATCTTCACTTCAACGAGAACAGAAGCCTTCACTTCAATGGGTAAGATTGAGCGAGAACTAGGGAATGAAGGGAGAGAGAAACCAAAACTATTTACTTTGTATATTTTCAGATGGCCCTTATAATCCCTAAAATTAAGTGATTTCAAATAACAATCCCTACATTTAGGACTAACTTATTAATTATCTTAACTGGCTAAAAACAGTAAAAAAAGATATGTCCGGTGTTTAAAATGAGTTGTAAAAATAAAATAGGTTTACTTAAATTTTAGAACTAATATGGGCTGCTAGTCCAGTTCACTAACTGTATATGTATAATATAGCCCATGCCATAGGCTTAGGTAACCCATGCCATTAGTTTTATTACATTAAACCACCAACCTTACTGCTAGAGAGCCCATTATTTATACTGTTGCTTGAAATTGCTCCTTATAAAGTTTAAAACTTTGCATCTCTTGGACGGTGTGGGACAAGAATGTCCCAACTGCCACTTCCCAATGTAGTACTACTATTTACTTACTAATGCTTATGTCACGGTCTAATTTCACCTATAGGTCAGAATGACGCCCAATAATACAGCCAGACAAGCCAACAAATAAATTAAACATATATCAATTACTTGCAGAATAATTTTCTAAGAAATTTTATTATTTTATTATCAATATTAAAGAAATTAGAAAAGATACCAATTAACTTAAATCCAAAAAAATAATACAATTCCAAATTCTACCAATGTGTGTGCCAAGACCTAGTGTCATAAGTGTATGAGCATCTAGTAGATTATACAAAACTCCAAATACTGTCTGAAATAAAAATAGACAGAATAAAATACAAGAAGAGGCACTGATAGCTGCAGAACAGCTCAGAAAGGCAGTTCACCACTACGCCTCTGGATAATGTGGATGCGCGATGATAGGTCCTTCACTAGTGCATGTCTCAGATCCTGCACAAAAAGTGCAGCAAGTGTAGCATGAGCACATAAACAACGTGTACCCAGTAAGTATCAAGCCTAATCTCGAAGTAGTAGAGACGAGATGGTCGAGTTTGACACTCACTAAGGGTCAACAATATCAAATAGAATAAAACAGACTTTATGTAACTCAGCATGATTCACAAAGTCAACAATAAGTTTATTTAACCAGGAGAAATAATTAAATTTCCTCAAATGCAACAATTCTCAATATATTAATTAAATTCCTTTAATTCCAATAAATTTTTATTTTATCAATTAGCTTTACAAGCTGCAATAAACTATCAAAGTATCGTGTAATTATTATTATTAAGCACGATTTCTGCTGAGGTCGTACGGCCCGATCCAGAGTGTCGTGTACACTACCGAGGGACGTGCGGCGCGATCCATAGATGCATCTATCCTGTCGAGGTGTTTGGCCCACTCCACAAGAAAGGAGGACATTTTCTTATGTACCTTCAGAAGGAGAGTATAATTATTATAAGATAAATTCGGGAGGAAGAACAATTTCTCTTAACAATTAATTAATTTAAACAGAAAATCAAGCATATGAGGTTTCCATCCTTTAATATTTTTATCAAACATTTCACAATATATATA